>JAQIWE010002696.1:0-12807 GCA_034698565.1 Campodea plusiochaeta | reverse complement strand
CGACTTAAGTTTAACCTAATTCTGGAGCAAAATCTGAACGGTGTCCAGTGTGACCACCCCCCCCCCCCAATTTCAATTCATGAGCTCGAGTTATGGCACTCAATTATCTGTATACCAATCTCATTTTATATTAGAAATTCGCGAATGAACTGTTTTGTAAGCTATGACAACGAATTAATGATGTCATAAAATCGAAGAAAATGGTTGGTTAAATTGCTAACAATCAATAAATATTTAAAATCCTAGAACAATCAATCACCTTAAATTTAATTTACAATCTATTATAAATTAATAAAGAAACCATCATAGATAAAGTCCCTCTTTTATCAGAACCCTTGATAATAATCAAAACATCAAATAATGTATTATACACTACAAAGGTGATAACACTAGAGGTGACCCCATATTACAATTATTCAAGGATCCACGACATCATTACTACGCCAATACTAAAACCCTTTGACGCACTTTCAATAACATAAAAAAACTCCGCAAAAACTTATTTCCCGCCTTATCGCCGCAAAAACTGATAATACAACTCCAATTAATCGTAAGCACACTCCGTGAATATTATTCAATTCTCACAACTTCCAAGATGGCGGCAGTCGAGGGGTTGCGTATTTGTGAAATCGATGTACAACCAGGTTCGGCAAAATCACGCCAAATCAATTTATTCCGAAATAAATAAAAAAAAGTTTAGCCTGGAAATTACCCATTGATGGGACTAACAAAATAAGGGCGATTTCGCTGATTTCTGACGATTTATATAGATTTCGGCGATTTCATGTCTGCAAAATTTTTGTGATATCACAACGAATTGAAGCGAAATTATTCCGAAATCACATAATTTTAGATAGCAAATTACCATTTTATGGGATCGAAAAATGGTGATTTGGTTTGATTTCCGACGATTTCGCTTCATTTCGGATGATTTCTGATGATTTCTCTTTATGTCACTTATTTCCGATTATTTCGAGTGATTTTTTGCATTATTTCACAAAACAAAAATATGTGTGAAAGCAGAACGAAATCATGCGAAATTGAAATCAGGTGTGCACCATTTTTTGAGTGAGGAACCCCTCGGTGGCAGTGAATTATGTGACGACATCACAATCATCTATTACGTCAGAGTTTAATAAGTATATTAATATCTAGATCTCTGGGAACATTTTTAATTGTAGTTTGTTGAGTTCGCCGTATCAGATAGCATCCAGCAGATATTCGAAGATGAGCAAAGTGGCATCAAATAATATGATCAACGGTGGACACCACGCTGTTAATGGTCACCAGTTTAATGGACACATCGTGAATAGTAAAATGGGCAAGAAGGAGAAAGTCAAGAATGGCGATTTGGAAAATCCGTAAGTAATTTTTTTATTTCATTTTCTAAACTTGTAATTTTTAAGCGGGGGCGACTGTTTTCCAACACATCTTTTTCGCACTCCACGATTTTCACTTTCTTTGTTTTCTATTGTACTCGATATCCCAGCGGAAATATAAAAGGTATAGGAAAACTATGCCTCCCACTGAAAAAACATGGACCATATCATTTTTTAAGTAAAAGAGGCGCTCCGACATTATTTTATTTTCATAATATTATATATAATTTATATTTAGCCGGATTACTGAAAAACAAGACGATGACATAATTTATAACATAACTGCTGAATATTTATTTTTCACTTTTCCAATATCAGGTAGAAAAAACATTAGCATATATTAATTAATTTTAATCTATCATTTTGTATTAATGCTTTTAATTGCGTGCTTTAAGATAAAAAATTGTTTTGCCTGTTATGGTTATACTCGTACTTGCCTCTTATTGTTATAAACGCCTATATCTCATAATATTTTTATTATCAATCATATACAGTGGAAATATTCTGCCCAACCCGTGCATTGCATGGATCATGGGTCCACGGAAGAAGAAGAAGAAGAAGATCTACATAATTGTGAAAATATGATGATGAAAATATACAACTTACTTGAAATTATATAATATATGACATATACAGGGGTGTCCACGAAATATCCCACCACCTATATAACTTTTGAACTATTAATTTTAGAATATTGATGTGAATTAGAAACTTATGGTAAAATTCTGAATATGACGTAGTCAGTTTTGTTGTAGGAACAACAACTATCTCTACAGAGATGCCAAATTTCTTAAAATAATAGGTAACAGCCATCTTGACTGTGGACAAAGATGCAGAGCTAGAGATTTCAGGTTCAAAACATGCCATAATTTTTGCTTAATATTAATCTAAACGTACAGACTCCCTGAATACAGCAAAATTTCACCAGAAAAGGGGAATAATTATGTTCTTTAAACATGGCATTATATTTCCATTTTATGACAATTTTGCTGTATTTTGGGTGTGTGAAAAATAAATTTAGATTAATATTAAGCAAAAATTATGACATGTTTTGAACCTGAAATATCCAGCTCTGCCACTTTGTACATCACAGTCAAAATGGCTGTTCCCTATTATTTTAAGAAATTTGGTACCGCTGTAGCGTTAGTTGTTGTTCTTACAACAAAACTAACAACGCCATCTGAAAATTCAGAATTTGTACTATAAATTTGCCATTCACATCAATATTCTAAAATTAATAGTTCAAAATTTATTTAGGTGGTGCGATCTTTCAAGGGCACCCTGTATAGTGATTTGTTAACCTCCCATAATCTTATTCACTTAATAAAATAAAATAATGATGTAATGAAAATGGCAAGTGAAATAATGACAATGGTTCGCAACTACGAAAATTAGATAAAA
Source organism: Campodea plusiochaeta (assembly GCA_034698565.1). Taxonomy (NCBI): domain Eukaryota; kingdom Metazoa; phylum Arthropoda; class Diplura; order Rhabdura; family Campodeidae; genus Campodea; species Campodea plusiochaeta. The sequence goes on along the minus strand of JAQIWE010002696.1, from coordinate 10,027 downwards.
TAAATTTCAGTACATGCTGATGAATTTATGAAGAACGTTAATCTTATGTTTTAAAATATACTTTGAAGATGTACAATAACACTGTGAAAATTCGAACTATGCAGTTTCTCAACAATCAAGGATATTTCAGGTCATACCTTTATGATATTTTGTGGTGTCAATTTTCTAGAAATAGCCAACAATTCAAGGCCAAACAGTGACGCGTGCACCCTTGAAAATATATTTTTTTGTTATATCCAGTACCATTTATTGAGGTGTGTATTCGTGTAGGGTTCATCTACGGCTACGCCATAAATGTTTACAAGCACGAATCGTTCCTTGAAAATTAATTATTTTTTGGCGAGAAAATTAGAATTTATGTTAATAACAATGGCAAAAAAGTCTTGAAGATAAGAAGAATTCTTTTTCTATATATTTCATATTATAATAAATTAGGAATTTATTATGAGTCTGGCAATGATTAAAAAGCACTGCCAGCAAGTTCATAATAGTTTTTAAACCTATTATGAACGTGGCATAATAGTTTTAATAACAATATTATAAGTAGTTCGAGATCAAAAGTAAATTTTGTCAACATTTTTTTAATTCATTATATTTATACAGTTATACATATTCATTTACAAAATATTTTTTATAAACTCTTCAAGGAATAAATATTAATACAGCAGTATTACTTCAGTCTAAATATATAATATTAAAAATAATAATAAATATTATAAATTAACATAAAGGCATTCAGTACATTGCACCTTAATTAGAAGAAGAATACATTAATTATAATAAAAATATTCATTTCTTTGAATATTTTTCATCTTTATTAATTTATTTTCTAATCAACATAATATACCTCGCGCGCAAAGCATATTTTGACAGTTCTAATTCCCTAACAATGGAGTCATTGGAGTGGACAGAAGAATCGCCGTTGTTTACCATTGTAAAGAAAATTTTCTCCTGTCAAAATCGTCAATTTTCTTAAATACATTTGGACCTTATGTTTGCGAGAGGGGTATATCTTTATATTAATTTCATCGTATTTAATTATTTTTTTACATTATTTAATAATTATATAAATAAAATTTTATTTTCAGTTACACATACGAAGTCCTAGAAAGCATTGCGAAACACATTTCCGACCGTACCAAACATCGCCCAACCACAGGCATTATCTGCGGTTCAGGATTAGGTAAGAATCACACACCCACTTAGAACAGTTCAAAGTTCACAGTTTAAAAGTTTGTTCAGGTGTTATATATATATATACGTAATCATATCATATGATGTAGGGACACACACACGAACTTTGGATTCGTACAGTAGTTTTGTTTATTTTTGTTTGACGTTGTTTGTTGGATTTTGTAATTCCTTATTTTGTTAAGCCGTCATTTAGTAATGCGTGTGATATGGTTTATCAGTGTAATCCTTATGAAGGGTGTGTTGAGGAAAGTATTGTGAGTCACATTCCAGAAAGTGATAACATCATTTTTATATAAATTTCATTTGCTTTATAGATTATTGCACCCTTCATACACGTTTACTTACAGGAATAAAATAGATATTGATATTACAATTTGCAACGTTCCCTAATTTATATGAATTAATATTCTTCGAGGGGCTTACGTATTGCTCTTAAGAAATTTCTTTTATGTGAAATTTGAATTGCCATCAGTCTCCAGGAGTATTAATTATAATTATCTTCTCAACATATAGATTTACTTTATTGTGAGAGTCATGTTTTCAAATTATAAGATTGAATATTTATATCATTTTTTTTTTTAATTTGGCTGAGTTTCAAGTGATCTTTCCTTTGTAAGTTTAAAATTTTGTAAGAAAATTTTAAACGTTATTATGTACTTTTTGAAAACGAAATAACTTTTACATAAATTAGATATGCTTCATTTAAATTCTCATCAACCATACATCATCAGCTGCAATAACACATATTTCTATCAGTTCATGATGATGACTTAACTAAGTCAGCAAGCACTGCTTCCGATCACGACTTAATTTTTTGAATAAATTATGGTACGATATGATATTTAACGAATGAAATTCTTTTACAAATTGTAATAATAAATAGAAATAAAAGTATGACTTAAAATTGAATCGTGCTAAATGCACAAAAGTGTAATCGACAAAGGGCTCAACATTCATATTATTACCTTATAAACTATACTATATCGACAATAATTGCTTTCTTGTACTGAAAAGCAGCATCAGTAAAATATATTTTCCAACAATAATGGGCAATATTATAACCTGAAAAGAAATAATTTTTCGAATGTATTAAACCAAATTATCTACCAATGGCGTTTTAGGATTTCCAAAAGGGGGTACAAGTACAGCAATTATATTTAAAAACACTTCGGCCCAACCCAATTTGTTTGCTTTTTGGGTCGTATCTAAACAAATTTTGACCGAATATCAGATCATTTTAACAAAATATTGCAAAATTTACAGAATTTTTATGTTATTTTTCAAGGAAATCAGCATATTTTGGCTGATGTTTTTGATAAATTTCTTCAATATTTCTTTCTTCATTATGAGATACTTTTTAAAAGTTTAGTCCTAAGGCGCCTTCCTACTAAAACCAGCCTTGTTATCAACCTTTGCCCCATTCGTAAAATAAAGTTAATTTTGTTTCATGATGGTCACGTAGCTCACGTTTTCCTTAGCACATGTTTCATATCCAAACAACTCAAAAGTATTCAATGAACTATCACTTATCACAGTCACAATATCAATATGTCATCCCCAGTCAGATTTTTTGACATAATAAACGGACAGAATGTCTTCATTTGTAATGTAAACATCCGAAAAGGAAATCATTTTTCATCGAACTGCTTCTGTCCTGTTTCCAAGCAAGACATCTTAATGTAAATAATGTTAAGATATTCTTAAACAGTTTGAATGCAGCTGCTCATGTCTGTTTCAAAACGGTAGGGAAAAAAAGAGAAATATTTTATCTTCGTGATTTTATTGACATTATATCTTGTTTATAAGCGATCCCCTCAATAGAGTTTGTTTCCTTCTATGATTTAGTTTACATTTGGAATGCTGAATTGTTGTTAGAACTTGACTTTTCGTAAATAAATCAGTACACAAAAAATTCTCTCTTCGTATCTCAAAAATGTTGTAAATTCAGAACAGTATTAGAATGAAAAGTTAATTAAATTATGATTTCCTTGTAAAAGGATGTGCTGTTATAAAAGTGAATAAATAAATAAATAAAACATTGACAACCACATTCCTCAACCATAAATAATTAAAATGCTGTGTGTTAGAATGATTTTGACGTGACAATCTTCTTCTTTTGTGGTTTGCTTATGTACATTTTCATGGGTTGGGTTGTGAAACAAATTTCTCCAAATTGTTCTGTTATTTATACATTTTTTCACTAAATATTCTGCCCAGATCGTCGCATATATTTTCCAATATTTTTCCTGGGTCTTCCATCGAGGTCTCTTTTCTTCCATTTCTAATTTCAGTACTTAAAAATAATACCATTGTAATGGTGAATTTGAGGATTCTTTTTGCTGTTTAATGTGCAAAAATAAGAGATTTTAACAATATTTCAGGGTATCAGTAAACTTTTTTATTAAGTGAATTTTAAAGAATTTTATAGATATGAATTGAAAACCGACCTTTTTTCATCTCACTTGTAAAAAAAAATTATATATAAGCTCAGCTTCTGAGCTTGGCAATTCTCCATGCTCTATTGATTCCACATGGTGACAGTTATATACTTTTACTATAGAAGTATGTATGGAGGGATCGTTCGAAAGCGGATTTTGTATGTCTTTCTTTGGAAATAATAACGGTTTTAAGTATTGTTTTACAACCTCAGACTCTCATTTATTTCAAAATGGACCCTCAAATGCCGCCGTGGGCCCTGGCGCTGTCGCTCTTCTCGCGTCATTGACGCTATGCCCCTGACCAAACCATCTCATTCTAGCTATAGTTTCTTTTAACTGCTCAATTAACGCCAACTTGAATTCTTATTTCTTCATTTTTTTTTACTCTATCCCTCCTGTTTTTCACACCAAGGATTTAAACGACAAAATAAAATTTATTTCTACTAATTTTTAAGTGCGTTATATCCGAATAAATCTTCCTCAAAGTAAAAAGCATTGCTAACTATTATAAATGAATTGATTTTATTGAGAAAAAGGCGATTTTAAACTTTCATTGGTAACATGCTAGACTCAAATCACATGACAATAACTAAAATATTTTCAAGTGGCGCCAAATTATTATTGCTGCACAACACCCAGCTGAACATAAAAGCAACTGATGTAATTTGTATGTTATGGTAAGCAACAAAGTTTACAACATCGTCGTAGATGTTTCTATACAATGACATAGCCAGAAAACAAACATGACCTTAGGGCGGCAAATAGAAAATAATTGTACAAATAAAAAATAATTATGAAATCTTTTTTTTTTGTGTTTATGTTTGAGATTACAAAAAAATATTATTATTCAGAAATCAGAGATACAGAAACTATATTATAAATTATTCTATTTTTAAGCAGTTATTTTTCTCCATTACAGGTAGTTTGGCTGATCTTCTCGAGGATAGAGATATTTTCCCATATGAAACAATTCCTAACTTCCCAAGATCTACTGTACCAGGTCATGCAGGACGATTGGTAATTGGTCTACTCCAAGGAATACCCATTATTTGTATGCAAGGAAGATTCCATGTTTATGAAGGATATCCATTATGGAAGGTATGGAAACAAACTATTTATCTCGGTTTAGGAAAAAAAAAGATATTTTTAAGACAGAATGTTTTTCGAGATTTCTTCTTTCTTTTTTGGAACTAACGAATACAAATCTACTTCATGAAACTTAAGAGCCCTCCACCTAAAATTAAAATTCAGAGTGGCCAAAATTTGGAATTTGTATTACTCACCAGGTAAGGTCTCAAATCGTTATTTTTATTTTGCATTGCATTCGTTATGATAATATTCAAATATATTTGTGAAAAATCTCTCATTTAATAAACAAAATGGCCGCCTGTAGAGACAAAAAGTTCAGCTTGTTTAATGCTTATTATAATTTAACAATTGATAAGAGCTTAAAAACAAATATCAGTTTGGATTATACATGTAAAACAACATTCTTCTATATTTTCATTGTCATTAATGTATCATGCCAATGATTAAAAAAAATAATTAAAATCGACATCACATTTTTTGCCGTAATCTCGAGCATATAAAAAGTCTAGCAGTGTGCGAGTGCATATACTGAACATTTTTAAAAGACAAGACGAGCTTTTTACGATCTGGCCTTTTAAAGGAGAATTTTTTTTCGCAGCGGGAAGCCATCTTTTCCAACACAGCTTACCGGTCTCTTGGGAAAGCGAATACAATAGAGAACAAAGAAAGTAAAACGGCTTATGTGTGTTGGAAACGATTATTCCCGCTGTGAAAAAATACTCCTTTAAGATAAGTTCACTTTACATACCAAAGCACAAGATTATGTGACAAAATATTTTAATAATTTATTGCCAGTGATTAAAACTTGCAGGTCAACTTTTTACAGTTTGTAGAAGCAAAAAATGAGTGAAAATTTGTAAGGTCCCTGCCCTACCACAATCAATTTCTACTACAATTCTGTCATTCGAAAGAAAAATATGAAACACTTATTTTATGGGCGTGTTAAACTCTAAAACTAGTTTTAGGAGAGCTATTTACTAATTCTATACTTTCTTCTCAGTATTTTCATGACTTCATAGTTACGAAGTTTAGAATTAGGAGATTTTAAATGGTTTGAGGAAAAAGACATGCAAACGGCATTTTAATACCAAAAACATTTGGAAAAAGTAGTTATTCACGTTTTAGTTAATGTATTAATCACCTAAAGAATTATTTATACAAATTAGCATAATATTCACAAATATTTTTTTTTTACCGATTTCTAATCTTGGGAAGAATTCGTTTTGCTGAAGAAGAAAAAATTATGGTGTTTTAAGCAAAGGACGAAATTTTACTACAATAACAAGGGTGGTAAAATGGCAGCGTGTGGAGATAAAAAGTTCATTTTATTTAATGCTCATTATAATTTAACAACTGACAGGAGTTTAAAAACAAATAACATTTTGGGTGATACATGTAAAACAATATTCTTCTATCTTTTCATTATGTCATTAAAGTTTCTTGCCAGTGATTAAAAAAATAATTAAAATCGTCATCACATTTTTTGACGTAAACCATCTATTAAATATTTTATTTTAATATATTAATTATAATTTTGGAAAGATATAAGAATAGAAAACTTCACCCTGAATTCAATGATACCAAACACTACATAGGCTAATTGCGTAAAAAAGTAGCATTAAAATAATATTGGATTTAACATGGGATTTTCTATGCTGAATCTCAATTTTCAATCCGGGTGAAGGAGCCTTAACCACTTAAACACAAAAGTTCTTGAGGACATTTCAGGAAGAAATATTGTATTTCAGTAAGTGGTTAAACCCAAGAAGAAATATTTAATCAATCAAAAACAAACCTAAACCGTATTATCATCAAACGTAAGACATACAGTATTTCCATTCGTTATAAATCGACTTTCTTCAAGTGACGTATCATACGTATCCATCATAAAACAAATATCCTAATCAAACCATCTTCCTAACCTCGACCACCAAATATAAAGTAAAGAAAGCTCATTAAGACTCTATTCTTTTCATAAACCCCCCACCCTTCCATCCCACATTACCATAAGAATATTACAACCTACACTGGATTACGTAAACGAAGTGGTACAGCCGAGGGGTCCCTCCCGCAGTACCGTAAATCTCATACTCATACGCTACAATATTATACCTCTTCGTAAGCTAAATGCATGATTTCCAAATATCCAGATTAATCCGTAAAACCAGATTGACCATATATAGCCTATATTAATGTGTGGATATACTGTATAAATACACAAATAAAAAAAATGAAAAAGAAGAATAAAAATCAGTAAATTTAATAATTTATGCAGAAATATTAAGATAAATCCATAAATCCGAGAAAATTAGGTGTGAATTCATGTATATCCGCAAATGTTGAATAATTCGTAAATCCAGCTAAATATTTAAACCTGTATTTTTTTTTACAGCGGAAAGCCATCTTTTCCAACACACAGATCCCGTTATACTTTCTTTGTTCTCTATTGTATCCGCTTTCCCAAGAGACCGTTAAGTTTGTGTTGGAAAAGATGGCTTCCCGCAGGGAAAAATACCCCTTTAAAGTATTTATAATGTAAATCAGTAAATCTAAAATATACTTTTTTCGGTATAAATCCATATAAATATTCAGATAGATTCATGTAAATATCAAATGAATACAAGTATGAATACGAGTATCCAGTAAATCCATAACTCCGAAGTAGAAAAAATATGTCAATATATAAATACAAATAAATATTTTAAAAATAAACATGAAAATCGCACATACCAAAATGAGCCACCCCTCGGTCCCATTATCGGTGAAAAAAGAAAAAGTGTCTAAAAATTCCCATGTGTTTCAATTCGATATGATGATGCTGAGGTGAGAAAGAAATTTCGCTTTCACTGTTGGATGGTCAGTCAGGTTTATATTGTTGTTATGGTAACTATATGTTGTTTTATTACAGGGGGTTATGAGTGACCTCTGAGGGTCAGGGATGATGATCAAGAAGAAATAAAAAGTTATGGACTTGCTGGGAGTGAGACAGTGTTGCCGATGATGGTGATAAAAAAAATGTAGATATTTTTTTATGAAATATCATATACCGTATTTTGGAAAAAAAAATTCTAGGCATTTCCTTTTAATACTATTTATTGAAAAATGAAATTCTCCCCAAAGAAGAGGAGCAACAAATTATAAATTTTAAACTTACAGTCAGGAACCATATATTAATTCTTCTACTTTTTGAGCTATGACTACTAAGTCTCGACTAATATGACTATACTATGTCTTGAAGAAAATTATGGTTACAGAATAAAAAATATATTACAAAACAAGCAAGCTTCTCTTTTGGTTTTCCATTATTTTGTCTTATTAAATAATTATATTTCTTAGAAGTATTGAACAATATAAACAAGTCGACAGCTTCCGAAAATGTTATTTCAAGTCTGAGTCAATAAGTTTTAATTCTGGAGGCTCGTTTTTCAACTAATCGGATTTATGAAAAATAGTACTAACTATTACGGAACTGTGCCGCTGACAATGAAAAATGAATACTTACTACTCATTCATTTTGATCATAAAGGAATAAAACACGAAGAAAAATTTAAAAGACACCCGAGTATCTCATGTTCTCATGACTTTACCAAAACATTTCGGGAGACCCTTTAAAAAAAATCCCAATACTACTAAACACCTCATTCATCCTATTATAATAAAACTCGCAAATCATCTCACAGCATCCCCACACACAAATATTGTCTCGAGATGATTTTGGCAACAGCGATCTGGAGAAAGTGCTTCTTGACATTGAATGAGCTCTATGAATAGTAAACACTATGATGTGAATGTGCCCGTGACTCACTCAAGCAGATGCAAGCTTTCCAAACACATTCTAATATTATTATCAAGGGGGAGGAATTTGCATAAACGATTATATTATTGATTGATTGATGGATTGATTATATGGGGATGCTGCTGAGATCAAAAGAGGGGGAGTAGGAGATGTGAGAGAAATAGAGTGGGGGTGGGGGAGGGAGGTAAAAAGAGGAAATAGATAAGTTAATTATGAGTTGGTGTACGTGATTCGATTACCGTTACTTTCGATTACTGATTCTATAATGTCTTTGTAATTTTTTGTAATTCGATTACGGATTTTGTAATGTCATCCAAAGTTTACTTATCGAATGATAAAAACAAAAGTATGCTCCTTATTTACAAGTTCGAAACATGATCTGATCAAGTAGGCCTATTTTAGAGATTCAAGTGTCAAAATATTTTAAAACTATACATTGTTCGATGTCATTCTCGTAAATATAAGAAGCATTATGTTACCAGGAAAGAAGCAAGAACTTTCGCAAAATAATAATAATAAAAGTAATGTGCAATAAGCACGTATACCTACAGAATCGAACTCACGTCGTCAGTCTATAGTCCTTCCAAAATCTTACGGACTCAAACTGGTTATGTCTTCAAACTATTTTCACAGGTAAACCCATTGTTGACCACTTGTTTGGGTGGTTCAAATTGGGTATTTTCTATACAATACGCAGGCTGGTCAACAAAGGATTACCAAATGTTGGAATGCCAGAAACACCCTTGATGGGTTAATCGATTTGGGTTCGTAAGATTTTAGAAATAGCCTACTATAGAAGGGAATGGCCATTATGAATTGCTTTGTAAACTATTTGTAGTACTGTAACTTAGTAGCACTTGCAAAGCAATCTGTAAATTAACATGTGTAATGGTTTGCAATGAAATATATAACATATATATAACCCTTCTCTGTACGTGAGAACATTAAACTTAACAATTCGTAAAGGTATAATAAAATATTTACATTTTGAACCTAGTATACTTAGTATTTCTATTACAAGAATGTGTACTTATGAAAGCAATAATCATTTCAACTGCCGTATAAATAAACATATTACTTTTGTAAATAACCAAATTGAAAGTCTATTTAAATAAGCAATCAGTGTAATCTGTAATAAACAGTAAAGTTAAGTTTTAGCATTTTTAGGAAATAAAATACTATTTAAAAATCTTTAGTTTGAATAATACAGAAGTAGTCTTACATGTTCTTATTTCTTAGCATGCTGACAGAGCATTTTCAAATCAGGGATAAAAGAATCTTTGTTATACAATAGTTGGAAAATTATTATAACTTTATAATAATATTAAACACATTTTAAGCAGTCTTATAATATTTACAAAGTATAAAGATGAAACTTTATACCTTGTCCGAATTAATAGATCAAGTTCTCCTAACTCAATTAATTTTTATTAGTGAGAATTTCACTCTGTTTAGTTTTCCCTTTTTTTCTCCAATTTAGACCAATCCTGAATTTTTATTTTAATATTTC
>JAQIWE010002695.1:0-12808 GCA_034698565.1 Campodea plusiochaeta | reverse complement strand
GCCCTCCATCAGGGGTCACAATCAACCCCAGCCCTTTATGCAGGAATAATGACAAAGTCACCTTTCCTAATGCATACCCACCCATTCCTATACTAACCCCACCAGTAGTTCCCTATGACCAGTACTGCCAATCTCATAACTTCAAATATAAAGTATTTACTCACCATTTTAAAATATTTAAATTTTCTGTTCCCAATAAACTGTAAAATTGATTTAAGGTACATCATCTCGAAAATATTTTTTGTCTTTATACAACCAAATTCAAAGATGTAAAAAAAATTGTAATAAAATAAAGCAGTTTTCACATTCGTGCTACACCTTTGCGAAACACTGTTAACTTAATGAATTTAGCCTTCAGAATTTTCGTATACAAATTATAGTGTGTATGTTGTAGTATTGTGTATAGTTGCTATACAATTATTGGCATTAATTCTAGAGTCAATATACAAGAAATGTATATGTAGTACAGAAGTTGTAATTTGTAAATTGATTTTCAACATTACTTGTAGTTGAAGTCATTTACTTTGCAAATGAACACAATAGTTGCTGGTAAAGAAGAGCAATTTTTTACACATTCAAAATAAATAAAAAAAATCTTGATAAGCTACTGATATTTTTATTGCATGATAATAAAAACAGTAACTTACAAATCTTGTTGATATACCGAATTACGAATATCGTAACCAATCCATTTTCCCTGCACAACTTTGTTTGCATTCTATGTCACTTAGCACTTGTCACACAACATTCTCCATGAAGACAGATTTCTTTACTTCTCCTTTATATCGTTGCTCATTGCACTTATAATTAATTCATTATTATTTCCTACACTTTGCACGCTAGGGAGTAATTACTCTGCACAATTGCTCCATTTGGATATTAAGAAAGTGACTGTTCTTGTCATTATTATTTTACTCGTGTATTACAGGATTTCAGTTTTTAAAATGCAATGTCATTGCAAAGTTACAGATATTAATGATTTTAATCAGTTAGGTAACACATTTTAAAGGGTTACCTGCAGCTAAATTGACTTTTCTGATATTATGTCATAATATTAGTCTTCTACTCTTCTTGATATAAATCACTCATATTGTTAGCGGAACAAGCGTGGCCCAAAATAAGACAACTGCTAATATATGAATAAAATGATTAATTTGCATTATTTTTAAGTCAGTTTTGCTACTACTTAAAAGATATGCGTTCTGATATGTGACAAGGTATGAAATAATTGACCGATCCTCGGAAATTAAATAGCTTATCTTGTATATATGTGATATGTTTAAATCGAAGAAAATATATAACACAACCTGTGTATGTAAAATTAATCATTAATAAATCGAAAATTAGAAACGAAAAAAAGTTGTAAAATATACATTAATATTATTTCCAAAGAAACTAACAGTATCTGATTAAAATATCATTTTACAGCAACATAGGATTTCACATCTTCCTAAAAAAAACGTGCAGGAACGTATTTTTCTTTCTTTTTTTAAATTTTGATGATATTATCGAACTTACATAATTATTTTAATTTGATATTGTAAACAAGAATGAAGAATTCATGTCACAGCGTTTCAATTGTATACTTTATCTTTGACTAAATAAAAAACGACCATAGTCAATAATGAGCAAATTACTGACTTGTCCAACCAGTATAGTATTCACATTCTAATGGAATGTTCATATATTATACATGAACAAACGGGGTAAAATATCAATAAATCAACTACACCAAACAATCACTGGCGTGTTTCGTAAAGATTTATCGACTTTTCCTTTTGTAGATCTTCAAATCATCCCATGCGCATTTTACTATATGTTGGGCATACAACATTACTTATGTGCTTTTTGTTTTTTGTGAATGGTAGCAGAATCAATAGATGGAAACATGTTTAAAAAAAGTAAACTGTCTCGTCACTATACATGCCACGAAGGCACCTGGGAGGCATGCACCCTTGCTTTCTTGACCCCGACATAGAAATATTATTAGACCGACGATACACTATATGTTTCCCCCTTATAAGTTTCAAACACAAAGTGTATGGCTGAAATAACACATTTTAACGCTTACATTGTTGAACACACAATCAGTTTCATTTTAAGGCTTTATTATCATTTCTAATAATAAAAAAAATCACCTGGTTAAGTGATTTCGACAGTATAAATATTATAATGGTTCAAAACGCAGGATGATTATTTAAATTTAAACTCTTCCCTATGAGTGGGAGGAGACTAAATTTCAAAGATATTATTATTCATGCCTTTCATTGAATTTCTGCATTACTTTTCTTGTTCACAAACTACTAATTCCGGATTACACTGTAGAATAATTATGTACCATTTAAATTTAAGATAATGCTAATGTTGTGGAAGCGAAAACTTAGCCGAATGGGTAAACCGAACCATAAATTTAATAGGTTTAAATGGCGTTTTAGGTAAATAGTAATGGTTCTTTACTTCATGTTTTAGTGTTTTTAATTATTTCCATCCAAGAGCAAAAAAGCGGTTATCGGAGGACGATTAAATTGCATCCATGAACGAAAACATACACGAAATTCTATTTTTTATTCCAACGTTGTTAAATAAAAAATAGTACTAAGTACAATCAGGACATGCTTACGAGTTATTCACTGCAATTTCGATTTTCATAAAATTGTGTACAGCGATGGAGTAAGTAATTAAAATGGTACCAAATTTCCCTAATTTAAAATATTGAATATGCATACACCAAGAATGTCTTAAAAACGTATAAACAGTGAAAATTCTTTATAAAATAAATTTATGAACTTACCAGAAAAATCCTGTTACGTGTTCACCATTTCGAGTTTATTAACACCAAGAGAAAACCTTCGTAATATATTATCTGATATCGACTAAATGAACATAACTAACACAAAGTTGACTCCATTACTATACGTCATTAAGCTATAAGTTAAACAATGAGAGAGGAAAAATCGTTTACGCATTATGGCAGTAAGCCCATGCAGTATTCCTCAGAGGCCACAGAATTGTGTTGGACACATTGCTATATCGTGCCATAATAATGAGGACCGTAATAAGCGAAAGATCGAGAATATTTTAACATGAACATTCTTCTATAGGTTTATAAACATCATCAAAAGCAAATTGTTTTTCTAAGAAAGGCTAATTAATTATATACATGCTGCATTGACTTTCTTAAGCTGCACGTGGACTTATGACAATTAAGAAAAGTCGATGAAAATATGATATAATTCTGCTGTTATATAATTATGTGCGAAACTATGTTTCATTCATCTGGTGTAACCTGTAACATGTTCATTGTCTTAAATATTCTGATTGATTATATACAATGTACTTCATCAACGTGGACATCTTTAATTGATCAGTATATTATCAGCAAAATAACATTAATAAAAATACTATTAATTAAGTTTTCTTGTTTGCTTAATTCACATAATTTATATACTAAACAGATAAACAATAAATTATTGTCTTATACTGAATTTAAAGCATTACAGTAAAACATCTGATGGTTTTTAGAAAAGGTATATCGGTATTTCATTTGCAAGTGAAGTTATTGCTATAGTATTTTTAAGAGATTAAATACTGTTACAAAAAAAAACATTGCGAACGTTCTGAATGATGGTATTTTAATAACGAGTTTTAGAATTGGGATTTTTTTTAGGATTTGTAAACGATACTAATTCATTAATTGTACAGTAAGTGCTAAATTTTAATTTATTCGTAACCCTGTACTGCATTATGGAAAAATATATCCGCGACCCCTCTTTCTAAGTAAATCTTTTTATTAGTACTGGTTACGTTACTATTCAATGCGTGCTTAATACGCATAGACGCTCGCATTTATATTTTTCTGCCTGATATAAATGATAGTTCTAGGTACTTATATAGGATATGCAATAATAATCCGTAATAACTATTATAAATAACGTTGAATTAATAACAAGATTTGTTAGTGGACTGTGAACAACTGAACAATTTACATGGAAATTGTGGTAGAGTTTATTAATAATGAAAGGTATTCAATGATTTTATAGACTCAAAGTAAAATAAAACAATCAAGGGTAATTATAATAATAATTACAATAATGATAGAATATAATTATGAAGACCGAAATAAAAGTTATTTGCCAATTTTATATGATAAATATATGTTTATTTTCATGCTACAGTCTTGACTACTTTCTGATGATCTGATCTTTCGGAGACAATAAACATCGATTTATCACTGAGAATTTGCAAAGAGATTTTATTTCGATCTTCATATATATTACTTTGTCTCTGTTTTTCTCTCAACTATAAACCATAATGATAATAATATATCATATCTAAACCTCTAAGTACAAAAACATAACTTACTTGAAATGATCGGTTGCTTAGATTCAGGAGAAACTTATAAGATAAGGTTTTCATTTAAACTTAATACGGATAGGTCTTTAGAGATTTAACTATTAATTTTCTAAATTCAATAACTAAATGTTTCATACATCAGCAGGTAAAAGGAAAAGCGAACAATAATTCCCTGCAGTGAATAAGACAACAATTAAACACGTTTCTTCTTTTTCATATCCCAAACAATACTATATAAAAGAATTAAATAGTTCTGATTGGGTTTAACCACTTATTGAAAAACAAAATTTCTTAAGGACATTTCGCCTTTATTAATGAACGGTTTTCAAAAAAAGGCAAGAGGCTTTCATTAATAAAGACGAAACGTCCTGAAGAAATATTGTTTTTCAATATAAGTGGTTAAACCCAAGCAGAACCATTTAATAGAAGAAAAATGGCTCTTAGCCTCCGTCGTAACACTATAAAAGAATGTTATTTATTACCAGATTTTAAGTGGCAGATATTGATTTAATTGTTATGGTACTTACTGCAACATATATACGAGTTTCATATCCTTACTTTCAATAAACATAAAGTAGACAGCAGAACTTATTGAAGTGGATGAAAGCCTATAGCCGGGTTATAAAGCGTTTTCTTTTATAACCCACTTTTCGTTTGTAATTAAGTTCATTATTATACAGCTGAATCAATTTTCCTGAAGTTCTTTTCACGTGCTACTTCACACTTTCAGTATAATGAAATGCATATTTAGTTGAAGTACCACTACTTCTGAATTTCTTAGACAGATGTTCAATAAATATGTCAATAATTTATTATTACATTATAATTATGTGATATTGTGAGCATCAAAACTTTTATAGTGTTGAAGTATTAACTACTAGCTGATGATGAAAATTAATTAATGGCTACAAAAAACTGTCAAGTGTTGTGATGCATTGGTGTCCAGTACAGTGTAATAATTCGTCATTTTCTCATGTGGAACTGCTCGATTCTCCCCATCAAATAATGACATTAGTCACTGCTGTGCAGGTGGACTGATTATGTAATGAACTTCAGTATCAGAATCTCTTCCAATAACAATCATAAACAAGATATAAATAAATTAAACCGACTTACTTTACATTAGAATAATAAATTAAGCAAAAGAAAAAATTCACCTCGAGTGGGAATCGAACCCACGACCTTTGCATTACGCGTGCACTGCTATTACCACTAAGCTACCGAGGTACATGCTTTTCTCTTGTGCTTAATTTAATATTATAGCTACAAGTCATGTACGTATTATTTAAAATCATAAATAAATAACGAAAATTTTATCTCGTTGGAAATAAACATAATCTTACACTGACTGAATAGTACTCATCTGTGAACAAACAAATCAAGGTCAAGAAGGTGATAAAACAGAAAATTGAGCATATGCATCTTATTTACGTAAATCTATCGGTAAAATAAAAGCAATTTCGAGTACGAGATCATCTGTACCAATAACTGAATAAGTACCTGGCAGTATTAACAAACAATTACCAATATTAAAACAATCAACAGTTGAAGCGTTTGGAAATGGAGAACGATCCAGAAAATTCCATTCGGTACAACGAGTCTCGGGAATATCGTAATCTTAGCGGTTCATTTTATTCCAGATTTCGTTGGATTTTGATTCTCGCGAAATTTCTGGGATGTTTTCCTGCAAAAAACGTCGTGTGTGCAAATCCTCAAGCAAACCATGGATATCCATATCATTCAAGATGTAGCGCAGAGTATTTGGTGTCCATTTTAAATATATCGGCTTTTTCCTTCGTTGTGTACTTTTGCAGTGATACGTTTAATCGTTATAAAGACAACGGGCAGCAAAATCAGAAAGTAGTTATTCACATTATTCGAATATCAAAGGATGACATAGCAATTATAAGTTGCAACATTACATTTTACTTGTTTGTGCTTTCCTGTAGTAAAATCTGTGACTTCGTTAAGTACTTTGAGTGGTGTGAAGCGAAACTAGCTAATGCGCTGTCTGCAAAATCATTCCAGAAAAAACAATTAAGAAGATCAACAATCAGAGGAGCAATTTTGATTTGCATTGGAGAAACATGTTTCCTGGTAGCCGATATTTTCCTTATATTTTTCTACGGAAGCTACGCTCAATTATGGTACAGAGTCTTATCTGCATTTGGAATCGTAGTAATAACCGGAATCCAATTCGTTCCGTTTTTACACCTGATCTATATTGCTGATTCTTTAGGCTACCGATTCTCCATGATCGCTACCGGTATCGAATTAACAGTAGCTTCATTACCGAAAACTGTCGAATTTTCATTTCTAAAAATGAAGAAAATGAACGGAAATAAGAAGCATCGACGGTCCAAAATCGAACGTTATGTCGTTCAAGATTCAATGCGTATATCAAGCATCGAAGCATTAAGCAATATTTCTAGTGTAACAGATGATCTAGAGAACTGGATTTCAATACATGAATGTTATTCCGAAGTATGTACTCGTGTGACGTCAGTATACGGCTGGTATATAATGCTGACATCTGGCGTTCAAATGATTTATATAGTTTTCAATTTATATCTGTTCATTGCGGCACCTACATTCAGAACTTTCGCAGGAGTGGCCATTTCAATTACAAGAATTCTTTCACTGGTTTTCGTAATGGAAGAAATTCCCAAAAAGGTAAGATAGTTTTTTTTATTCTGATGGTATGCAACACAGACTTGTGTGTTGTTTTTTATTACTCCAACATGTAATCCAGAAGTGTTTAAATATATAGAAGCAAATATTTATTCAGCAACAAAGAAGTTATTAACGTAAAAATAATAACATGTAGATTATTAATAAGTTGTTTGAACTAAATACTCAATATTAAAAAAATCAAACTTAATCATGCAAACATTGTCTGTTAAATAACTTACCTTTTGAATATTAACTTAATTATTGTTTTATCAAAATAAAGTTTTAATCTGGAAAATAGATAATTAGTTTAAAAGAGACAGAGAAAAATACTGTAAATCTTTATTGGAATATTTATAATTTAAATATACTGTACTTTCTGAAGTTTCTTTGCGTCTGACTTCAGACGAATATTTAACATCCCAGAGACATCATCAGAAACTGAATATCGTTATGAGGTACATATTTTGAATAGATTTTTTTTTTCTTTTTGTAATTGACAAACCGCAATAATATTTTTGTTTTATGAATTAATAATATTTGTTTTGCAGGCTCAAGTATCCAAAAATGCCCTGGAAACAGTGAATCTGCCTGAATTACCACAGGATTGGCAACTGCAGGTAAGTTGGACGGTGAAAATATACTAACTGTGAACTTATTCTCTACTGTATTTTCAGATTTCCGTTTTTCAGAGGAAATTGGCATCCCTGAATGTGGCTGTTACGGGATCGAAGTTCTTTTCAATTGATAGAAGACTTCTAACTTCGGTAAATTTAATTTGGAACGTTAACAAGGAGGAAAATATATTTGAGAGACGAAGCTTTATTTTTTGCCATATTATGATACCAGAAGTTCCCTAAGAAATTTTTGGTATTTTAGAATTTTGGATGTCGGATAAAATTGCATCACTTAAAAATTTCGCAGTCAGATTACAATAATTTTGGTGTTGTATTGAAACTTTATTCCATTGCTACATTTTCTTCCCTGTAACTAACGTAATTTTCTTTGAATCTGCAGCATGAGATTCCTGTTTATTCATATAATTTCTAGCAAATTCTTATTACTGTATAATTTATTACTCTGGAGAAATACATGAAGTTTGAGAAATTATTTCTGAAATGTTTTATCATTCTCTGTAATAATACAAATATATTTAAATTTCGTTGTGTTATGATTTGTAAATCCATAAATGAAACATAATCTTTGTCAATATTTCAGCGAAGATCCTTCACTTTTATCAAGACAGTATAAAATTTACAAAAATTTGTACATTTATACTGTCTTGATAAAAGTGAAGGATCTTACTTGAAATATTGACAAAGATTTTGTTTCATTTATGAATTTACAAATCATAACACAACCAAATTTGAATAGTATTGAATCCATGCCTCTCAGATGTAACATAAATATATTTAATTGTTTATTAATATTTAATTGTGAGAATTCTTTAAGCATTTTGATTTTCATCACAATTTCAAAAGCAACTTTGTGATGCAAGCGGTGATGCTGTAAATAGTCTTCTTGCATGGAAAATAATAGTAACTTTTTTTAAACCTTTATGCAGCTTCT
The DNA here is from genome assembly GCA_034698565.1 of Campodea plusiochaeta. Classification (NCBI taxonomy): domain Eukaryota; kingdom Metazoa; phylum Arthropoda; class Diplura; order Rhabdura; family Campodeidae; genus Campodea; species Campodea plusiochaeta. Next base: position 4,216 of record JAQIWE010002695.1, on the reverse strand, counting down.
ATATTTTCTTTAGTTTTAGATGAAATAAAATCAATATTTTTATGTACAATAACTTGCACACTGTTAACGACTTAGAACTCTCGTAACAACCTAATACAAAGACTATAAAGTCATTATAATGAAGATATGTTCATAATGTTGTTCACCAGTCTATGTTAATAAAAAATATTTGAAGTTTTACTTCCATTAAAGTGTAGTGAAACAAAATTTTAATTTTTTTACTATTGAAAACTTACTTTATTTTTAACTTTGAAAGAGAAAGGTAATGTCAGAGATACTTTCAGGAAAATGATCATTTTGATTACCGAAAGTGTATTTCATCCAAATTTAATATCCATCTTAGAGTTTGAAATAATTACATTGTTATTTTTTCAGATAAGTGGAGCAGTTATGACGTATCTTGTGGTAATAATCCAGTTTCAAAAGCAACCTTGTGATGCAAGTGGTGATGCTGTAAATAGTTATCTCGACGGAGACCACGCATTTAATATAACTTTGTTTTAAAAATATACTGTCGATGTTTTAGAAGAGATGTAGTAGAATTTGAACTCTTTTAAGTTTTACTACTTTCTATTTGAAAAGAAAAATACACCCAACTTTGCATATACGATGAAATTTATTAATCAACAACCGAAGTCCCAATGACTCATCTTAGTATAGGATGATGTACAAAACAAAGAACAAAATAATAAAAGTAACATAACTCGTTTCACTGGAGTTATGGATGACCTGCGTAATAGTCAGCTTCAGGTTGGTGTATAACAGCAGTATTATGGCTTCAAATCTTCCTTGGATTCTTAAGCCCACAGCCCACGGTCCTATTTTATCATCCAATTGGCATGAAGTTTATTCATGAAATTGTAAATAGTATGGGAAATAGGATACAAAATGGGATACTTTACTACTCCCGAATATTTCAATATTGTTTCAAAATTAATAGCGAAATATTGCATTTATCTACAGTATATTTTTGTTTATAAAAGAATAATAGAATGTGAGATATCAAATTAAGAAGACTGCATATTCTATCCAAAATAAATAGTTCTCTTTTGATTTTCTCATAATGAATTTGTCTTAGTAGTGAACAGTGTTTCTATATACAAGAACAGCTGAAAGCAAATTTCTGTCTGGTCTTCTAACGAGACTGTTCTGAGTCTAGGTGGTATGGATCTCGTCTAGTATATGAAAATACAGTATTCAGAGTTCTGAAGGGATCAAAACTAAATTCAAATCAAATTCACTTATATACCAGGGAAAATAATATAAAAGCGAATGTTTGAGATTATGTTTACAGTTCTGAATGTTACTTATTTCAAATCTCAAATTCGTCATTCCTCACTTGATAATTCAAATATTGTCGATTGCAAACAATAATATTTTCTTCTTCCCTTATTTTTAATCCAAAGTTTAAAAAAATCGAAAAATCTGTATATATACAGGGTGTGCCAAAAGTATTTGGACCGATTTACAAATTGCAATTTCTCAAAAACCATTTCAGCTAGAGTAATGATTCTACTACCAAATGAAAGCTCATGTAAAACCTTTTCAAACAGTGTATTACAATAGCTTCCTACAGTAGGTGCCGCGGTGTCGTTGCTACGGTGATTTAGAATATAGTGTCAAACATGAATGTTGTAAAATGACGAAAAATATAAATTAAGTTACATTATTTCAAAATTGTTAAAAAGTGGGGGTTTGCAGCTTCTGGAATTTTTTATGCTCTGAAATGATGTAATAAGCCACAGCAACGAAGAATTTTTGTTTATTGTTGTTATGAACCAGTTGTATTTGAAGAATCTGATAACTTTCATCTGGAAGCAAATCTTTCAAATTGATTTTCACAGTCATTTCAAAGTTGTAGAAGCTTTTTTGGATGAAGATGAAGGTCACGATAAAATTCCCAAGAAGAAATTAAATTTTATACACGTTTTTTATGTTGAAAAATAATTGTCTTCATTTTACAACTTTTATTTTTGACACTTTTTTCTAAATCACCTTAGAGACAACACCTCGGCACCTAGGAAGACACTGTAATATACTGTATGAAAGAGTTTTACATGAGCTTTCATTTGGTAGCAGAATCATTACTCTATCTCAAATGGTTTTTGAGAAATTGCAATTTCAAAATCGGTCCAAATACTTTTGGTCCACCCTATATAACACAATGAGTTGAAATCTTCCTGATATCACCAAATTGCTGAAAAAGAACTACAGTATTTCATACTACACAGTTTAATAAAAAAAAAAAGCAATAAACATTAGTTTAAAATATATTTCGAAAATTATGAAGATTTCATGCATCAGGAAAGTTTCAATATGGAATATGAGCAGATTAAATATTTTTTTAAATAATACGTGTTTTTCAAAATCAATAACGAAATAAATGCAATTAAGGTAATTAATTTCACAAAAAATTTATATCAGTAGTTGAATAATTTTCAACGTTGATGTGATCAATTGTAAAATTCATTTGATTAACCATAGTCAAGTTCTCATATGAATCTTCCATACATTCTTGAGATTGAATTAGTACGACCACGTAAGTTGTTACTGCACCAGCGATCTGAAAAAGGAGAGAGAAGTAAAATAATTATAAGGAATGGCCAAAATACCAAATGATTCAAAAATATTTATTTTTCTACAATAAAAAATTGCAAATAACTGTAGATATTTGTAATGCAGACTGCACGGAATAATTAAATGTTAATTATTTTAAGGACGGCAATAACATAATAATAATATGTTATGTTAGTCCAGCAAGTATGCTTAAGATGTTAGGGTTAGTTTTAGGAATCCTTAGTATACTTATATGAGGTGTTGGGGGATCTTATGTTAGTCCAGCAAGTATGCTTATTAGTATATGATCATTCAATCATTACAATTGTTTTTTTTTCTGTGGAAATAACCGTGGATATTTACTGAAGAACTCAATGAAAAGAGAATTTCAGTATAACAGGAATGAGAATTTTAGGATATGTGTAGAATAAAATTCATTCTTTGTATATGTAAAGAAATTCAGTTCTTCTCCTTACTGTAGAAACGATATTTTGAGTGTATTACGGAAGAAATACTGGAATTTTCCAATTTGTGGTTGCGGCAGTAATGATTATATTTAGTACTGATAATCCTACTGTATAACTTATTTAAATTAATGACATGAATTTGCCAGTCTTTGACTTTCTCACCAATTTAACTGTATAACTATATTTATATATAACTAAATGTGCAAGCTTCATAATACACCGTTCTCAAATTTATCACTTACTGCAGTTATGGTTGCTCTGTTAACAGAAAAGAAGTTCCAAGCAGTTATTTCGGCAGGTGTAGAAAGCTTACATAACATATCATCAATCTGTCGATTAAAAACATTTTTATAAATATAAATCTGTTTAGTGAATTATAAGTTAGTAATCTTGGAGCTTCTAACTATACCACAAATATTACTTATTATCATAACTTATTTCTTTAAATACGGAGTATTCATGAACTCATACTGAGTCTGCTAATTAATCAAAACACAATTTAATGTTTATAACGATTATGTTCGTATATGTTAATGTTCATGGTATTAAATTATGTTTATAACTCTGAACCCTGAGATTTAGAATTCATTTTTCGACAGACTCGAATGATCCAAAAGTAACGAAAAATAAGTTTGAAGTAATACAGGTTTAAATATTATGAAATTGTATTTTTCACAATCACAAGCTATGTTGGTATAAAAATAATAAATTCAGAATCTAAGTTAATTTCGATTAATGTATTTAATAATTATTTCTTTTATGCACGTTTTCCAATCTTTGTCATCACAAGTAATAGTGGTGAAACTGCAGAAATGGTAGAATGACTGTTGTCAGCCTTTTCTTAATGAATTAACTTACTTGAACTATCCAGCCCATAGGAAGGTCAACAATGCTGATCATCTTCATGTATTTACTAGCAATTGCTGCCTGAAATAACATAAAAATGCAAAATATTCAGAAAAATATAAATATGAACAAAATACGACAACTGAAATGCTCCTCGTATACTGAAGCATTTTTAAATAGTAAATATACTTTCAATAGCGGAAATGTACGGAATATTGTATATTGATAGAAATGAAAAGATGAAGTCCGTAAAAAGCACTCTGTATATTATATAGAACATTACCCAACATGTTTCGAAATAAACAATTCATCATCAGGGGTACATATAACTGCAATTAGATGTTATT
>JAQIWE010002694.1:0-12808 GCA_034698565.1 Campodea plusiochaeta | reverse complement strand
TCCTTACATCCGCCCCCCAGTTTCCTCTGGTTTCACTTGAGTGCGAACAATACGTAAGTGGACGCGGCTAAAGGCGGATCTCGGCTAATTGCTACATCCACGCCTAAATCCGTTCGTAAAGAAAGGGGAAATCTTTACTTGTTGTTTGGTTTGTAACAAATTATTATTTTTATTTGCATTCACGAATTTAAGTGGAGATATCATTGTTGTTACATGTACCTTAAAGAAAGTGTTACATGTTTTCGTTTTCGGCTTGACAAAGAGTTACTGAAAGTATCAGATGGTTTTGTACCTAACGTTTAATAATTATATTTCATCTTGTACATTTCCCCTTTCGTGTATATTTTAAAATGTATTATTCTATTTTTAATATTTTCATCACAAAATATATTTTTAACGTATAATCTGCGGAGATGTTACATTGACACAAATATATCAAAAAGTTATTACAAATATATGTTCTAAGAAAAGAAAACATTTTAACAGCTACGAAAATTCATCAGTGTTAGAGGTGCTTTGGTGCTCCCAAATTTCTAATATTTCCCCTTCAACATCGACCTGTGAAAAACTAAAAGTGCTTGTTGTAAGTGCAAAATGTGAAAGCTAAAAAAAAAAAAGCACAGCAGTGAATCTTAATATTTGTGCTCCACGTCGAAATCCCCCCTTCCATGTTGACAAATACTGTCCCTACGTCATGTCCGGTGGTATTAATTTGTCATAGGGATTGTTCCGGTCCTAACCTTACCATGTCATCTGGACGGCAGCATTCATCGAGATGTTCTCGTAACTCGGAGCTTTTCGAGTCGAACACCAATTCAGTCAGAGATTTCAATACAGTTATCTGTTTGGGAGAAAAGAGAAATGATGGGTTAGTTCAAGGGTCTCGGGTACTTATGAAAATGATGGGTTTAATATTGAAATATTTTTGGATGAAATTTTTGGTGATACGTAAAAATATTGGAGTTTACAAAGAAGAAAGATGGAACTTTGTTGACATCTAATCAAGTCCACAGGCTGTACAGTTTTCCATTTTACCCGAAAAATCTTTTTACACTTTGACGTTTGAATACAGAAATGAGATTCTAATCTTTCAGAAATATTATTAAGTTTTTTTTTTTTAATTTCAGAGATGGCTGCCTAAGTGTCTATGATGTTCTTGTAAATAATAACGAGGAATCCGAATTCCTTATATTGGGAAGTTCACATTGAATGCTCATAAAGTGTAAACATACAAAAAATTACTCAGTTGATGTCATGTTTCTGTCGCTAACTATAGTGTTTCCAATATCTCACGGACCTAAACTGTCTTCAAACTGTTTTGACACGTAAACCCATTGTTGATCACTTGTGTGGGTGGTTCAAATTGGGTATTTTCTTTACAATTCGCAAGTTTGTCAAAGAAAACAAGTAAGCTCCCAAATAAGTCAACAAGGATTATCAATTTTATTGTTGGAATGTCAGAAACATCCTTGATGAGTTAAACGGTTTAGGTCCGTAAGGTTTTGGATACAGTATACAAGAAGTCTTACATCAATTTTTGAACAGTATAATAATTATTCTTATCCTGATGCTTTTAAAATAATATGCCAAATAAAATTACCACCTGTACTTTCGCTGTCCTCTCCACCGCAAACCCGTAAAAGCATAAATTGACATATCCTTTTACCCTAATCTTTCCACACGTCTCCAATTTGTACCCCAAACTGTGCCCCCGCAATCAGCAGTATAGTACCCGCCGCGACCCCCTAGCGGCCAGCGACCGCATCACGTACATAATCACTTTCCCGCAATCCATCATTTATACCCGCCATAATAAAGTAATGGCGGTATAATAATTTTACCCTTCTTCTTTTTATTTCTATTTGGTTATAAGGGATTTTACAACACAGCAAGCTTTTCACAGGGGAGTCGTCACAAAATCGGTAGGAGATTCCTTTGCTCTTTATTTATTTAGTGAACAGAGAGCGCGCGGGTGCTGTCATTCCCGCTGGTAAAGCGACATGGGCGCTATTGTGCGGTTGGAGTAGGAAATACACCGTGAGCTAAAGGGATTTCCGGGAAATGACAGTTTCTCGTATCTGACTGATAGGGTAGATAGAGAGCTTTTCCGAGGATTTTCGATGAATCTGGGAGATAATCGGGATTTTAAAGGTGATGAATCAATCACTAGATCAAATTATTAGAAGATTGCAAAAGAATATATATTATAAATGAAATGATTTTAACTGACTACTTTGCATTGGAAAAATAAACTAAGAGCAAGAAAAATTTCGGGTCAAGTGGGACTCAAACCCACGACCTCGGTCTATCCAGGACCATGCTCTACCATCTGAGCTACGAGCTGAAAACGAGTAACTATTACGCAAAATTACGAATGAGAAAAATTTGCCGGATTCAATACCTCAGTTGGTAGAGCACGGTCCTGGATAGACCGAGGTCGTGGGTTCGAGTCCACTTGAGCCTAAATTTTTCTTGTTCCTAATTTATTTTTCCAATGCAAAGAAGTCAGTTAAAAGCATTTCATTTATAATCACTAGATCAGTTTCGTGAAACTATATAAACATTGGGTGCTCTAGTATTCAAATACGTACTATTTAATTATAAATAGAGAAGAAATTGGTTGAAAAGAAAATTACCATGCAACATATCTACGCGAAAACTGTCAGCAATGATTTCTTGTAATTTACATTTCAATAAAGTAAATATATCTAATGAAAAACCCAATAATCTCCTCCCCTTTTCCTAATTTCAGTTACGTCTAAATAAATTTAGATTTTGCTCTTTATAAATATAATTCATTGTATTAACCAAGTTTTTGGTTATCTTTTACACAATATTTATCCGAATATTGAATAGGAGAGAATCAGGTAAATAACGCTTCTTAGTCAATAAACGATTTCATTTTATTTTTAAAACATTTTAAATAATAATAAAAAAATTCGCTGAAAATAAGTGTCGTCTGGACATCGACCATTTTTAAATATATAAAAAAAAGGAACTTTACTAGTCTTATTCTTGGATTTCATTTTTCCAACAGTAACGTTATTTAGGTTTCATTTATTACAATAACAGCTGATCAAATTCTATATGCTGAAACATTAATAACATAGCAACACGAAATACATCATGTATTACACGAGAAAAAAACAATAACATGTTGTATCTTATGAATTTTATTACAATTACGTCATAACATACTATTACAATCATAATATAACATACGTAAATACTATGTAATAATCAGCATTAATAAATCATTTCATGTAATTATTCATTTATTAACATAAAAGCTGTAAATAATAATATGGAAGCAGTGAGTATGTAGTTGTGTTGTAAACTGGATAAGTAAATAAGCATAAATAGGAATATTCATTAGCATTGTTAAGCGGTAGTTATAAGGAAATAAAAATTAGCATAACTGGTAACGTTTTACAACTATTAGAAGTTATTTTTGAAGTCGAATCCTCTGGAATGGAACGATGGTAAATATGGAAATTATACCAGATTGTTGGCAGAAATTGAGTGAGAATTTTCAATTTGATAGAATTTTTTTTATCGAATTCTGAAGTTCCACGTTAATTTCGTTCGATCATACAAAAAACTCATAATTATTTAAATGAACAAGACTAATAAACCGTAGACTTCAATTTCAATTTATTGATTGCTAAAACAAGATATAATCCCTGGAATTATAACAATGAATATTCCAATTTCCAAAGATCAGTAAAACATGTATGTCTTTATTTACTTGGACTGATAAACGATTCTACTGAGTTACTACGATTTACAATAACTGTTAATATAAAAGAAAAATTGTAAATTGTTGTTATAGTCGTTTGTAAATATCATCAATTGGATTTCCTATCCTAACAACATGTCCTAAGATGCAAATATAAGCTTCTCGATTGAATTGTGAAACTTTATATTAATTTCATCTTTTGCCCACTGAAGATGTGTTAATTTATTTCTGAAGATTTATCAGTGCCCCTTCCTATTTATTGAATAATTGTATTTAAAGCAAAAACTAAAAATATAGACGTTTCAATAAATATAAATTATCCTAAATTTGGATTGTAAGAGATATTCTCCTTATTTAGTTTCTGTACTCACTTGCAATAACCCTCGAACAATTTACAGGAATAAGTTAAAGGGACTAGACAGCCAATTTTCTACTTTTTGAGTTCTGATAATGGTATTTGCTTGTTATTGAATTTTTTTATGATTTTTGAAAAAAAAAGAATGAACAAAATCGGTCCAGTCATTTTGGAGATACACCTATACCTGAAGTTCACAGACAACTCACTGAGTTACCTGTGAACCTCTTTTCCAAAATATTTCAAAGCTTATAACTTGTGAACAGTAAGTCGGAATTTGATCATTCTTTTTTTTAAAGTCTTCAAATCAATTGCTTCAGTTCAGTTGATAAAAACTGTTTGGTTGTTGTAAAGCTATTACATACTGAGATCCAAAAATTTACTTCACAGGTAACTGTTCTGATGCTGGTTTTTACAAATCGCCATTTCTGATGAACGGAAAATAGTTGGATGATAATTTTTATACCAAATGTTATGGAAATATTAGTACTATCAGTACAATAAAATTAAAGAAAATTTATTTCTCTGTCCAGTCCCTTTAAACATTCAAAAAATTCATCAAAAACGATAAATCCAAACCAAGAATAAATATCCCCATACACAATCATGTATATATCATTCCTGCCCATCACTCCCCCGTGGAACGAGATTACTACTGAGACCTGATTGATCAATTCTTCGCTAAAAACACACGGTGATACCAAAATAACTCGCAACCGATCAGGAGGGCAGATAACGAAAGGGGAAATACGAACGGTGGAAAAGAGAGAGAGAGAGAATACACTATACGTCGCGTGTCTACCAACGTCAAACGACAGCCAACGAGGGGTGAGTTACTTATATGAGAAAGAGATGTAGGTTTTCGTTAAACGTGTACTTTAAATCAGTTGGGATCTTCATTTTCCTACACACGTTTTCCATACTCCTCAGCTTTCACTTCCTTTTCTATTCAACTCGAAGTCTCAGAGGAGAGAACGACTGTGTAGGAAAACGCGGTTCCCGACTGATTGAAATTTTAAAATAAAAAAAAAAAACGTCTTGAAAGTCATTTTCGAAAGTACCATTACTTACAACTTATTCAATATAACCTAGCTCTATCTGACTTTATTCTGCACCTCTCTCCTTACATAGTTCTACGCTTTTAGTCTTTTGGTGTCATGATAGTTCATTCAAGGTAATAGTAAAACATATTTTAAATAATTACTTAAAAATCAGTCCTTGGCTATAAATTCTTAAAAATCACAATAAGTCCATGGAAAGTCACATTAAGGTCGAGGTTCACGAAGTTCTCGAAAGTTACATCAGACCTCTGAAAGCTCTACCAATGACTCCACGGAAAATCCTACCACTTCACTGAAAGTTCCATTGGGTCAACTGAAAGTTTCATCAAGTCCAAATTTATGAAAAGTCCCAATAATCTGGATTTGAAAGTCGTAACTTTCCAAGTCTGCTGAAAAACTCGAAGTTATTGAAATCTCAACATTCATGTTTAAAAGTCCTCAGAAGTCCTATGACATTTCTTTTTCCTTTGAAAGTCTAGTTTAACAGAAATTCAGGCAAGTCTAAAGTCACTAATACTATACCAAAATTGAAGATCTCGTCAAGAAGTTTATCACTAATTTTTTCAAAATTGAAAGTCTCAATTTCGAAGTACAAAACTGTTAATTCAAAGGAAATTTTAGGCAAATCTTGCAATGTTAATTTAAATATCAAAAGTTATTATATTATACAGAATATTAGAAGACTGTGTAGGATTAAACAGTCGGGTGGTTTGGTTCCCTTGATCCCACAAAAGGAGACTGCCTTCACCTATCTAGGAAAGAGTAACAAGGATAGGCAGAGTTGCCTAAAATTTCCTTTGAATTAACAGTAAAATTACTAGCAATACTGCTCTGTTCCCCAATATCAACAACTCGCTGACCACCCCCTCGTCTCTACACGACAATGACTCTACTCATTAAATGCTAAAGGGGAAGGTGAAGAATTGATTTTTTCTTCCTACCTTTTTGTGTGAACTTTTGTGGATTTGCATTTGGCGATGGACGGCGTGTTTTAAACGTTTGTTTGGATAGCTTTGAGTCAAAAGAAATACGAGTAGCCATCACCACTGTTAGGCGCCTTTTTTATTAGCCACTGCAAATGAACGCGTCAAAGAGAGAAAATGTAAAGCTGTAAGAGAGAAATGTTTTTTTTTGGTGAGGTGGAAGAATGTTTAATTTTTCATGTGAGAGGTTGAAATTATGAATGGAGAAGGGTTTTATGAAAGACAATTAGAATTCTGATCTAATCTGTGTTTAAAGCGTAATAAAATTGTCATTTTTTCTGTATTTAAACAATTAAGTGATTTAATTCCGTTGCAGTGTTATGAAAATTATCGAATAACCCGTAAAAAAATTAATTATTCTGTTTATGAAAATCCATTGTTTGAAACACCATCAGCTTTTTTTTTTAATATATCATTATAGGGAACTGAAGGATTTCAAATGAAAGACTCTCATGCCCACTAAAAATAGGACTTTGCAACTGCACGTCGACTGTATTCTACTGAACTGAAACTTAATTTACGATACTGAACTGTAGTACCGAACTTACCTTCTCCTCAGTGCTGAACTCCTCCCAGTTGTGTGATTGAAAAAGAGTATGAACTTCCTCTTGCTCTACGAACGCTGATTTCAAATGATCAACAAAGTTATGGATTCTGAAACAATAAGAAATAGTTATTGTTATTAAATCTGGGATAAAAAACTGATTATGATATAAAATGAAATAACTAAAAATTTACAGTATACTGTGATAATATAATTTATCACCCACGAAAGCAATCTTTTCAAATAATCAAGAAGTTGTATTTTAATCAGTTGGGGGCCTCGTTTTACTGCACAGTTTCTGTATTCCACTCCTTTCACTTACTTTGTTTGCTGTAATGCTATTGTACTCGGTATCACAGAGGAAAGAAAAACTGTGTAGGAAAACGAAACCCCCTGACTGATTAAAAATACATCACCTTTAAGATTTTTAGTTTTGAGTATTTCAGACCAAATATCATAATTTTTGTATAGGCTCTCTCTAACACCACTTCGTATGTAACGAAAAACTTTGTCTCCTTATATAGCCTAACTTTTGATGATTTCAAAGGAATGTTTCCACAAAAAAGTTATACTGAATTAATAATAGACTCTAAAAACGCCTAAACGCTCCTCAAGGTGTCGTATATTTTCAGTAATGTTAATTTTGTACATCTGAAGCTTGAACTAAATATACCTCGCACGCAAATATAAGACCGAAATGTATTTAGCACATTTTGACAGTTATAATACCCTAACAGAGGAGTGGACAAAAGGATCACCGTTGTTTACCATTGTAAAGAAAACTTTCGTATGTTTGCGAGAGGGGTATACCTCTGTATTTTATTTGTCTCATTCTCTGGATTGAAAACTGGAGTGTCCATAGACTCCATACCAAACGATTTTACATTTTATTCACTCAAAAATCGCCCCACATTATATTCGACTTTCCTCCTGTTATTGACAGAAACCACACAAAAACGAAACATTTCCACATCGCTATAAATAATCTAATTCACAATTATTAAATGAGCTCACACCCCTTTAACTCTAACATGAATGAACACACATATTTTATTATTATTATGTTACAATAAAAACCATATAATATTCTTCCGTCGATACGCGTATGGCACCTAACACTAATTATAATTACAGTTCCGTAATAGATTTCCATTGTTCCTATTTCCTTCCATAATACACAACAAAACAACAGACATGAGCATAATGTAGTTTATGTTACAGTTGGTGTTCTACAGCATAGATTAATGTTGCCCTAATAATATTGTATGTGGAAAGGTCTTGTTTTGCAATAGAAGAGTTCGCATATTAACTTAAAAAAAACATTGGATTACTAAGCGTTATGAAATTAAAAAAGAAAACAATTCCAAAAGAAGCATTTTTAATACCTATTTATTTATTTAATTGAGTAAGCTTTACATTTATTGACAATTTTATAAATATTTTTTTATTTTCGTATAGTAAAACTTTTTACAAAATATTAGGCAATAATCTAACTAAAAATATTCACATTATATTTTAATAAACATTTCAGTTTCTATTTATTTATTTATTTTTCATGAAACGAATCAATGTAACACTTTATAAAATTTAAATTACATGTTTTTCAGTACAAAAACATGTAATTTACTGTGAATAGAAAATGAAAAGGGGCGAGAAAATACAATTTCTCACAAAGGAAAGAAAAATTTCACCACCCCAACTATTAAAACGTATTAAATGACATTCATAATACACGTTATTTTTTCATGTAGTATTTCAATATGTAAGTAAATATACATTAAGCTAACGAGTCTCGAAGCATCGATCTGTGAAGTAACGTATATTATTATTTACATAACTTAGTCATAAGAAGACTGTTGTATGTATCTATGCTTGTAGGTTAAATCAACATATCGATCTGAACAATGTAAACAATTATGTGAGTATGAGGTTGGAAAAGTAGATAATATTTATAAATAATCGTATTAGTTTGAAGAAGCGATCTTGTGAATTAGTGCAAATGTATTTCTTTATTGCACATGCACCGCCGTCTATCGTAAAACTACAACCTAAATTTTTAGAGTATATTCAGTAGTTTTAGAGTATATCTTCTTCCCTTTAGCTTTCGTATACACATAATATTTCACTATTGGGATAGTAGCTTAGATACAACTTTAAAGTATGATTAAAAATGGTGTGGCAGGTTGGCCAAGTGGCTAAGGCGCTCGCCCGGAAAGCAAGAGGCGTCGGGTTCGATTCCCACATCTGCTCAAATTTCTATTTGTGCATTTATTGTTGTATCGACCGCTGGGGGGTAAAACCATCTTAATATTAACTTTCTCTTTTTCGTTTATATTATATTGAATATATATTTTAAATTTTAATTATTTTTTGCTCACTAGTTCATTTCAAAATTATTTTCAAAGATATAATATCTTTTCAAAAAATATTCTCCTCTTTGGAATTCAGTTCGTATTGCTTCGCACTGAAGACTTTATAAGTAATAGAAAATTACCAAATTGTTTTAGTGAAAATAATAATAAAATGATTCTGCAAATAAAGGACCGTGTAGGTATCCACAATCTTGTATTTTGTGCAATTTAATTGCTACTGTCATTTCGGAAAGTTAATTATTTTTCAAAGGTCCCTCTTTCTAACACAGATTAAAGGTTCCTTGAGAGCGGGAGTACAAAACGAAAGGAAAAATAGTGAAACGGGATATGCGTATGGGAAAACGGGACCTCCCGCTACAAAAAACTACATGTTGAAATTTACTTCTTTTATACACGAAATTCTTTATATTTCTATTATTAATATTTTACATATTTAATTATATCAATACCTTTTAATTTATTCTCAATCTATAGAGTTCAATTGTATTTATAAATAAGTCTGTTATTCTGAATTAATTTCATTCAGGAAATTGTGAACATAAACATTATCAAAGTTTTCCATTAATACGGGTGAAAAATCTATAAATGAAACAAATAACTTTGTCAATATTTCAGTGAAGTTCCTTCACTTTTATCAAGACGAATTAAAATTTTACAATAGTTGAAATAGAAATATAAACATCAAGTACATAGTTTGTTAATTATACATGTCCAGTTTTTAAGATTGTAGGGACCAACTTTATCGTTCATGGCTTCTTTCTTCATCTTCATAATTTCCATAGATTCCCTAATGTTGCGTTCTTTCCAGGTGTTAGTCCTCTTCACAATTTTTGTTTGATTCCAGTCTAGCAGGTGGTTCTGTTTCCATGAGTGAGAAGCTGCAGCTGATTTTTCATGTTGACCTTTTTTCAAGTAACTTTTGTGTTCTTTAATTCTGATTTTTAAATGTCGCTTTGTCTGGCCAATATACTTTTTGTTGCAGGCTTTACACCTAATTTCGTAAATTCCTGAGAGAAGCTGGTTGGGTACACGATCTTTATGATGACTTATGATTGCTTGGATGTTTGTTGGAGGTTTATAAGCCACAAGAAAGTTATGTTTTTTATACAGTCGTCCTATTTTGTAAGATGTTTTCGGGTAAAATGGAAGGCAAATAAATCGTTTTTTCTCTTCTTTTGGTTCATTAGTTACTTTCTTCAGAAGGTGTTTTTCAATGGTATGGTATCCGAAACTTTTGGCTACTGCGATTATGTGATCCACTTCTTTCTTCAAGTCTTCTTCAGTTGAACACACTTTAAGAGCCCTGTCATATAATGTTTTAAATGTTCCTATTTTCTGATTAAGTGGATGGCATGATTTTGAATTTATGTACATCTCTACATTGCTAGGCTTCCTGTATACAGATGTTTTCAGTGTGTTGTTTTTAGTTTTCTCAATTAAAACATCTAAAAACGGTAGGCTGTTATTATTTTCTAGTTCCATTGTGAAAGCAATTTTAGGGTGAATTGAGTTGATGTATTCTAAAAAGGTTTCCAATTTTTCTGCTTCTTCAAAGGGCCAAATTACTAAAATGTCATCTACGTACCTCCACCAATGAAGAGGTTTGACTGGAGCTTCTTGTAAAATCTTCTTTTCTAAATTCTCCATAAAAATATTAGCAAGAGCGGGTGATATTGGAGAACCCATCGGCGTACCATTCAGTTGTTCATAAAAGTTCCCATCGTACTGGAAATATGTGGAACTTGTGCAGAATCTTAAAATATCCAGGACTTCTTGTTTGTCAGGTTCATCTTCTAATAATTCTTCAATAAGCGAAATGGTTTCGTTCACTGGAACATTAGTGAACAAGGAGACAACATCAAAACTGACCAGAATATTCCTATTGTCCAATTCCAGAGGAAGTTTCTGTAATAGATCTGCTGTGTTTTTAATGAACGAGTCACTTTTACCAATGAAATCTTTTAATTTGATGTTAAGATGTTTAGCTGCACTAAACATCTTGCAGACAGCAGCTTGAAGAACAGCAGCTTGTTGACTGGGTAGACTTCAGCACCGTGCAAATTTCCTCGAAAATCACTGAAAAGTATTTTACTTCCATGTTCCATTTTCTTCAGAGTGTTACTGCCGTTATAGTTGCAGAACCAGCACACTTTGAAAATTTGATCAGTGTTATAGTTATGTATTGTTAAGTACCTATCAAAGTTTCTCATTACGTTCCAGTGATCAGCGTCTTTCTCAGACTCCGTTAAAACAACGTATTTACAACGTCTATTTGAATATTCAAACATGTTTAAAAAAAGATTTACTGAATCGGCAGCGTTGGACAATTCAGTGTAATGTAAATTGGCAACACACATGTCGTTTTCATAAGCCAATTTTATTGTAGGAGCAATGGTGAAATTTCTGGTATAGAAATAGTAAACATAATTTCTTATTATTAAGGGAACTGTTACAGGAGAACGCAATTTTTGAATATGTTTTGCAAGTGTTGGTACGTATTTAAATGCAGTTTCAGGAACTTCAAATAATGTTAATGTACTGGGCACATTATTTTCAATCTCGCGTACGATATGTACAGTTAATTTATTATCAAACTGTGGTGATTCACTTGTCTTAATTGTTGATAAACTCACGAAAGTTGCACAATGACATATTAAAATAAAGCACATTATTGGTATTGTGTTTATACTTATTTTACATTGGAAGTGCATGGCTAAAAAATATTCAAAGGCCGATTAATTTTCACTGACTTACTAAGAGCAAAATAGTCGACAAGTCTGCTGCTATTTTGTCATTTCTTTTTCGCAACTCGACATTGGCTCACTGCTCCCATATAAGTGGATAATTAAGCAGTAAATATTTTATCTGATATTCGTAGCTTTCTCTGTTATAGTATATACTAATTTAATAATACGCTATCAATGTTTATGTCACCTCTACAATTTTTTATTGACTTATGCTGTGTTGTTGTGTGCAGTTCTTCTCCAATATAATAAATACAAATAATGATAATAATAATAAAATTTTGAAGTATGGCAGTATAAGTTCTAAATTATACAGTGGCATGACTTTACAAGTGAATATTACGTTTGCTTAGTTCAATAACAGTCAATTGCTTATTTATGATTATTATACTTTTGATTCCCAAATAAAATAATAAATAATATACTGTATACAAACTGCGGTTTTAGGGGGGGGGGGGGGCTTGGGACTAAACTTTTCAAAAATATTCTAAAGGAACGCGAAAGAAATATTGAAGAATTTGAATGAAACCCAGCTAAAACATGCACTTTTATGATAAAAAATAACCAAAAAAAAATCTCTGGATTCCTCAACTTTTCTTTAAAATGCTCAAATATCTTAGAAACTGTAAAAATTGCTGTTAAATAAAGTCAAAAAAAATGACGTCACATTCAATTTTTGGGATGCTATTTGTCTTGGACTCCCCATCGGAGTTCCACTTTCATAGAAGCTACAGTACCAACGCCCAGGAGAGAGCATAAACACTGGAAGTGTACGGTAATGCTCTCTTCAACAGCCCCGTAGAGGGCATCACCGCTTCTTCAACGCACGGGGAAAGCAGACATGCTCACTCCGGGGTTTGGTCGCTTCTGTATTTGAAATGAAGTATAGTCTGTTGTTAACATTGTCCATTGTATTGAAAGTAAGTCGAATTTAGTACAAATTTCAACATATTGATGATTTCCTTCTGATCTGGTTCGTCCTCCATAAGTTCTTCTATAATAGTGATGGT
>JAQIWE010002693.1:0-12810 GCA_034698565.1 Campodea plusiochaeta | reverse complement strand
AGGGGAAATTTGTTTTTTCAGAAATTAACGACATGCAAATATTTAGAGAAGGCAAAGGGGGACAATATACAATGTTAATATTAAGATGGTTTTATCCCTAGCGGTCGCATCTTAATATTGACATGCAAGTAGTATTTTTTAAATTGTTTATTTCTCAGTAAAAAGACGTTTATAAAGGAACCAAAATTATTGTAAATATTGCTGTTTCGTTGATTAAATTGCCTTCATCAGGACTCATCAAAATTTAAAATCAACTAAATAAAATAATGTAAAAATTAATCATCATTATAAAATATAAATTATTACCTTTTTCTAAGCATTGATTTTAAATTAGGGCGTTTCCATAGTAAGATTATTAATGTAAAAAAAAAACAGTTTCAGTTTTAAATTCTTATTACAACATTTTTTTTTTTTTTTTTTTTTTTGGAGCTAACTGCTTTCAGCAGTTGTAGTTTATCTTTTTATAAATTGTAGAACACCTATTTTTCTAAAGTAGCGGTTTAAAAATAATAACATTTTTATTATCAGTTTTATTCGAATAGCATTAAATTCAGTTTGTAGACTTAATACAAAACAAATTATAGACTATACGAACCATACCTGTTTACAATTTCAGAAAACGTCTGTTTTAAATATGACAGAGAATTCACTTACAAACCCATTTAAAATACATGTATTCTGTTTCGTTATAAAATCCCCCATAATCCATTCTTGAAGCAGCAAAAACAACTCCACTTTGTTGCACCCCCTCCCTCTAACCCCCCACCATAAAAATCAATGTTTCTCACACTCAAAAACTCCTAGCTCTCATAGTACAACGTTATAGTACAGTGTAGTTGAATACAGCAGAAGTTATTTCATTTTGCAACTCTATAAGTATACGAGGTATGATACATAATATATAAGAGGAGGTGAAAACAAATACAATAGAACTAACTGATGGTGTTCGCCCCCTTCCGGCACTATAGGAACTTACGGCAGAGTTGCTAATAGGCAAATTTAAATTAGGAGCTAACTAAAATAATTTTTCTTGCTTCAAAGAAGATTTTTTATTGATAAATTAATTTATAATCCATTGCTAGATTTGACTGTAGTTCGACGTACCAACGTGATTCTTGCGATCTTGACTGTTAAAAAAGTGTTATTGCTTGATATTCATATTCCTCATTGCATGATGTTGATACTCTTTTTTGCTTGATGTTTATAGTCCTATTTGGGAGTGAGTAAACCTTGCTGGTGAGGATATTTAGGACACTTAGGTCTGAGATATTATGTTCTCAATTTTCAAAATTGAATTAAAGAGCAATTTAAGAACCCGGCTAAACCAAAAGTGATTCTGGTAGAAAAGAACGTACCGTAGAGTTGAGAAATTTGCAATTACAATATGGAGGTGTGATCTCATCAAAACAATATTTCAGAAATCGTTTGAATAGTTCTATATTTTTTTTCCTTTCGGTTTCCCCAATTTCAAACCTTAGAAAATTGTCAAAAAACAAGTCTGAAGATTAAACGTGTAGTTTTTTTTCTTTTCACCGGGAGGTCCCGATTTCCAACACACAAATCCCGTTTTCACTTTCTTTGTTTTCTGTTGTACTCGATTCTCAAGGGACCTTTAATCGTTGGAAATCGGAACTTCCCGCTGAAAAATAATGGGCCTTTAAACAGGACAGTATGAAAAAACAAAATCAAGAAAGACTTCAAATCCCTCAATAAAAACCTCTACAGCCGGTTACCCTGTACCTACTACTGTAAATCAATAATTTCAGGAACTCAATTGTATATTGTCCGCAACTTTTCACAAGTTATTATTTTCACCCTAACGACTTTTGCAGAAAGTTCTCTACTTGTTCCGAGGCACGAAATACTTACCGAGTGAGGGGGGATGGGAGGGGGGGGGGATTCGCACATGGTTATTTCGCAAAAAGTTTTAAAGCGATGTGTTTTAATGTATGACGGCTACTTTGAGAGAGTGGGGCTGTCACTTTTTAATGTGGAGGTTGTCAGTTGTTTTTATATGGGAGTATTTTAAATAGTGATGGAGTTAAAGGTCTATTATTTTTCAGCGGGAAGATCTGTTTTCCAACACTGATTAAAGCTCCCTTGAGAAATCGAGTACAATATATAGACAACAAAGAAAGTGAAACGGGACTTGTGTGTACGAAAATAGGACCTCCTGTTGAAAAAATCTACACGTTTAAAATTGGTCAGTTTTTTATAGTTATTTTCAGTTTTTTCGATTTTAATACTGTGATATTCAGACAAGTTTAATAACGACACATATTTTATTATTCGCCATACTTGAATACTATTTTAAATAGTTTTCTAACATATTTATAGGACTATTTACATTGAATAGTTATCCAGCAGTTGTGGCTGTAGAATACCAGTGCTCACAAATAATAATACAACAAAGAGATGAAAGGATACATAAATTCGCAGAAATAGGATGAATTTATAATGTACCGTAGCCTAACTTACTATTTTACTTCAATTTTATCAAATAAAATTTGAAGGCTATGTTCAGCAAGATTCAAATTTATATGAAATTGGATAATTTTCGGGAAATGATTTTGCAAAGTTGAATCACGATGTAAAATTAATCTATGCTGCAAATACCTTCTTGAACTATCTTAACATAATTATTTATATTATTCAAATAACAAAGATGAAATTATAAATCTTACTTCGTGACAAAATAAAAATAAATTCTTTTACCATAAAGACTGTTAAAATATTCTACCTTTCTTTCTCCTCCACCCTATTCTCCCAATTCCTTCCATCCTTCCTAAACAATATGTTTTCCAACGATTCTTTTAACTCCCTAATTTTATTTTCCCCTTTCCACCATTGACAATAAAAGCTTGCCCGCATTCACACAGAACCACACATCCTACAATATACGTGTAAATGGATATCTTCGTATTGAAAAGCGAATAGAAAGACTTAGAGCTATACTGGAGCTGCCCTCTCCGTAAGACCTGGCTGTCAATACTCCCTGACAGATCAAACGTCACTCGATAAAATCACACGGAACACAAGAACAGGGTTGCCCAATGTTTCCCATGGAAAGGTGATGTAGGGTATTGGCACATATGATGGCTTTATACCTCAGATTTTATGATCGCTTTAAATAAAAAGGAAATCAGTTTTCGGTCATTCAAGTATTTCATTAGAATAGTCAACAATGATGATGAAAAAAGGATAACATTTCAACTTGTTCATTGTTCCCTTTCTGGAAATTAGTGTTAGGCTTTAACTGAGGTTTTAAAATGAGTTATATGGGCGTTGTAGTAAATCGTAACCATGGTTGGGTAACTAAAGAATAAGGCTGTATCTGTATGTTTCTGATTATCATTTTTTCATTAATGTTTCGAGTGCTCAGTGAATAATGATGGACTTGAAAATGAGTTATTTATTCAGTTCAGAACTTCAGATAATGTTGTAATATAATAATTGATAAGTATCAAGTCTGTTGTTTCAGTAAAGACCTTTTTCCTTTTTTTAGAATAATAATAAACTTTAGGAAAATATGAAACTTCTGAATTATTCTGACGAATAGGTCTACTATTTAATCTTCAGTCAAAAATACTGGATCATCATTATTCGATTAATGAGTTCACAATCTAATCTAACTTTTGGTTAAATAAATTTAAGTGTCTTTTAATATCTTTCAGAAAAAATATATTAGAAATTCAGATTCTTATAAATTCTTTACAGCAGATTTAGAACAAATTGCGTCTTAGAATCGAGTCAGATAATTATATAATTTCAATCAAATAGGCCTAAGAGTTTTACGTCACACAAAATCAACTTTTGAATAATACTGATTTATATTCCACTTCATAACTGAGTCTATCTCAAATCAGGTCAACTTTAATACTGTTTTCTGTGAATCTGAAGTATTTAGTTGTTAGAGTATAACTTGATTGTATTGTTTTGAATGAGTAGCATATGGCAAGTTGAACCACTCAACCCTAAGAGAACTTTGCCTTTCTAAATCGATAGAACTTTTTTTTTCTTTGCCTCTCTCTCTTCTCTGTGTTATATATATAGACTACGGTACTATAGTGTTGTAGACAGTGGTGTTACAAGCAGTGGGGGAGGGGGAGAGGTAAAAGTGGGGTCAGGTTTATGTTCAATTTCGACAATTATTCAGAAAAATATAAGCTAAAACTTGATTGATTTCACTAATCTTGAGAAGTTTTCAACTTTCAAATAAAAATAGGCTATTTAATAATATAAAGTAACTGTTTACTTGACTTTCTTGACTTGAGTTACTATATACTGTCAAAACAAATTCTAAATCAAATTGTAATAAGCAACATAAGTAACAAAGTTCATGTTACATAAAATAGGGTTTTTATGAGCAATACTTGAGCGAGCAATTTATCAGATTTGGTTCGATTCTACAAGGCTCATAATTTTGTCTCGGAAAGTTCGAATGAAGTCAAATCTGCTCGTTGAAATCAAGCTGACTCGTAAAAGGCTTGTTTTGTATCCTTAAAATTGTTCGTCAAATGTCAAATTCATCCTTTTTGAGGCTAGACTTTTAGAGGTTCGAGCTCGTATCTAAAGCTTCGACCCAGCAGCTAGAAAATTCTGATGATTATTTATAAGAGTATTAAAGTCAATATGGCTAATACGTTAATGAATTTCATGTTTCTCAATTCTCTAACTGATAACCCTATGATATATCTAATCTCTGCCCCCCCCCCTCCCTCTGGAACCCCCCGGTACGACGTCGCCACTTGTCTAACTGTATCCATCGTATGGTATGGGAGTGATACACGGGAAGGAATATATTTAATGGTCTGTCGGAGAAATAAGGCGAATTAAGGAGTGCGCCACAAACGGAGAGGGATGATCAGTCCAACAACTTATACTTAAAGGGGATGGCACATCAATATGACGTTACAAATATCTAACAAAATATAATAGTGGTCGAGCTCTGGGTAGGTTTTATTTATCGATAATTATTTTAACTGTATAATTTTAAATTA
The DNA here is from genome assembly GCA_034698565.1 of Campodea plusiochaeta. Lineage (NCBI taxonomy): Eukaryota > Metazoa > Arthropoda > Diplura > Rhabdura > Campodeidae > Campodea > Campodea plusiochaeta. The sequence goes on along the minus strand of JAQIWE010002693.1, from coordinate 7,810 downwards.
ATTTAATTCGAATTTTCATTACGCCTTTTCTACTTTGAGAGAGTGTTTGACCTTTCAAAATGAGAAGTATGAACTTTCCGTAATGTTATTCTTATGGCGTTGTTGTTCATTAGCCACTGTATAGTAATGAGGAGAAGCAGCGCGCAGTATCATAGGTTACTTACACTATCAACTTTAATATTCCTGATAATGAATATTATAGGTCTAGAATAATTTGCACGTGAAACATTTAAGGCTCCTTCGCCCAGAATCAACATTGGGTTTCAGCATAGGGAATCCCATGTTAAATCCAATACTATTTTAAAGCTACTTTTTAAGAAATCAAGTAGTGTTTGGTATCAATGGATTCAGGATGAAGTTTTTTATTCTTATATCTTTCCAATTTTTAATTAGTATTAAAATAAAGTATTTAGTACATTAATGGCATAATAAAAAGATAGAATAATGTTGTTCTATATGCATAATCCAAATGATTTTTGTTGTTAAGCTCCTATCAACTGTTAAATTATAATTCGCATTAAGCAAATTGAACTTTTTGTCTCTATAGGCGGCCATTTTGTTTATTAAAAGGGAGATTTTTCACAAAAAATTTTGAATATTATCATAACGAATGCAATGCAAAATAAAAATAACGATTTGAGATCTTACCTGGTGAGCAATACAAATTTTAAATTTCGACCTGTCTGAATTTTAATTTTAGGTGGAGGGCTCTTACATAATTGCTATTGAGAACGATGTACACAATATCTTGGATTGCTAGCATGTCATATTGTTCTATAAAAGAATAAGTTACTTTAAGAAGGTATTTAAAAAACGTAATTTTTCAAACTAATTCAAAAGTGTCAGAAAATATCGCAATGTATATAGAAGTAACCATATTTTAATAAGATGTAATTTATGTGAAAACTGATTTTGTAAAAACATGTCAAACACCTGGTTGTCCCGCTCCATCGCACAAACAGTAGAAGGTCCATAATATAAAGATGGAGTGTTTTTGACAGTAGTATAATCTTCTTCAACGCTCCTGCCAGATCAATATCAGATCCATGTTCAATGACCCGTATATTCATACCCTAGCAGGGTTGACAGACTTCACGAGTTTTGGGGAAGATTTTGAGATAGAAATTTAGTAAATGAGAAAGTGTTAGATTTGTCTTCTTCTGGCGTTTTTTAGGAAAAACAGTAAAAATTAAGGAGAAAAACTTTTAATTCTATTTGCTTCAAAGAAATTTAGTGCAATCATACAATATTAATTTAAATATGAAAGGTTATTATATTAGGCCTATACTGAATATTAGAGAACCAGAGGATTTAACAGTCGAGTGGTTTGGTACCCTTGATCCCACAAACGTGGGACTGCCTTCACCTATTTGAAAGAGTGGTAAGGAATAAGGTTAGGTAGAGTGTAAGACCGCGGTTTTGACCCATAAGGTCTCATCAGGTACACTATAGTCCATTTCACATGAATTATACTCCACTCTTGGATCTTGGAAGACACGTTACTTTGCAACTATTTTCTAAAAATTTATCAAAATATAAAATTAAATTTACATGTCAATTGTATTACCAATACCATATTCATCAATAAAGTTATGTCAAATACTGACTGAACTGTGAGTTCTCCAAAACCAAAAGTGTAGTATAATTCATGTGAAACGGTCAATAGGAATGTAGCTAAGAAGGAACGTAGCTAACACCAGGAGCGTAACTCAAAAAATGTCTTCAGATATAAACAAAATACCTATAATTCACCTATATTTCTTTTCAGCGAGGATTATCGTTTTCCAACACACGTTTACCGTTTCTTCTATTGTAGTCGATATAATATCTCATGGGAATTATGATAAATTGTAGTGGAAAACGTTGCGCCCCGCTGAAAAAAATTAGCATTTAAAAACTGTCAAAGCCTAAATACTACCGGTATCTAAAATCGGAATAAAAAGTGATTGTTGAATTTTGGCGATTTCTTCCTCCATATTTGGCTCTAGACACTTTGAAACGTCTGACAACCCTGCACTATAATATGGAGACGAGAGAGAGAGAGACTTCCACATGCTAATAGGATTTAACCAAGTGCTCTGCTTTACAAAGAATTAAAACTCCCATGACGCTACTCAGAGAAGGATACATCTTATAGATACGTTATAGGAAGAAGAATACATCTTATTAGTTCTGCTTCTTATACGTTACGAGAGAATTGTTTTTCTTCTAGGTGGAATAGATTTAAAAAAATGTGGGATTTATTGAAAAAAGAAATTAATTAAGAATCGAAGGATAAGAGGATATCGCTGTTATAGATAGGGGGAGGTGGAGGGGGTATTTGCAGAGGGGAGGTAGAAGAAGAAGGGTTTTCGAGGAATGCTGAGAAGAATATTGTTACAGAAAGAGGGGGATAATGAACAAAGAGAGAGAGAGAGAGAAACAGTTTCCTCTCAAAACATTGTCAACTTATAGTATAAAACAAGACAAGTTTTTCTTAAAATATAACTGCTGATAAAAACATTATATTACAAGAATAACATCACAGGAAATAATTTTGTTATAACTTAGCCTACGTGATCATAGACCCCTTTGTTATAGCTGAATTAACAAATTACGAACCGCTATAGTCTTCAGATTTTGGGCCTTCGCTTTAAGACGAGTAGTTTTAAACAAATTTCCTGGTACAGACACTTTCATGTTGATATGCTGGATCTTCAATATATGGATGACACATTGGTGTCGAAACTAGTCATATATATGAACAAACATACTGCTGGAATAAAGGTCATTCAACGCACCATTTTTGTGTTTTGTTTATTCCATAAATTTCCTGGTATTGAGCTGAGAAGTGCTGCAGCCTCAAAACAGAGAAGATAAAGACGAGACCAAACCTGCCAAAAGATCGCTTGTATTGAAAGTCTAATATTTACGTAAAGCAACAAGTTAACACCACGAAAAAAAAAATAATTTAACGAAATTCACAGCGTCTACAAAACCTAAAACCAAAATTCATTTCCACCCTATATTAACCCCCCCTTCCAGCCCCGTGAGCATTAGAGCAACAAGTCGATATAAAAAACCACGGAATTGTTTTAATTTTCCGTGCCTTATCGACTTTTCCCGGAAGAAAAACGTGATATATCTACAAACAGTCTAAGCAAGAAGACACAAAATGCAAATGAAGAAATAAAAAAGACACCACAGATCAAGTTTAAAGATTTAAAGAGAAGTTTAAAGTACATTTTAAAATCAGTCGTTTTTTTTTAATACTCCGATAGAAATTCGGCATTTATAATGTGATATTAACGAAAGGGAACAATGAATGTAAGATAAGTTACAAGAACATTTCTGCCTGAATCAATTAATTGAAAGTCAAAATAAAATCGATTTATTTTAAATGATTGTAAGCTCTACTAAACCCAATGACGATTTTTAAAAGAAGAAAATAAATAATCATATGATTTACTACCCTAGCATAAATATCATAACCATTTTAGTTTGATCGAAATATTATTTTAATAATAATAATAATAAAACTACTTTCGAAAATGAAATGAAGTAGTCAATCATGTTAAAGAAATAAAAAGACATGAGAAACCACCGATCTGCTGAGAGCGATTGAGGGGGTGGGGAGATGGAAATGGCTTATAGGGGGGCGGGATTGTTCTTGAGGTCGATCGAAGATGATATTGTTAGGAATCCATATATTTGATAGGTATGGTTTTATAAGGGAATGCCATCATACCGAGCGAAAAAGTGAGGCGAAGAACAAAAATCAGTCGGTTTTGGAATGCTCGAGATTCGAAATATCTGAAGCTGGAGAAAGGGGACAATGAATTTATGATAAATCTGTATCATAATTATGAGAAGATTATCTGCGTGAATCAATAATTTCATTGATTTAACGTGACTGTGATACCTTATTATTGTGAGTGGGATCCTAAAATCAAAACTTTTCATTACAATATAAAGTGCTCAAGTGACGGTTTTCCAATACGAAATTAATCACAATTTATAATTATTATTTAAAATTTTATATTAGCATTAAGTTCATTAAAATTTTCCATTGAAATGTATTTTTATATTATGTTCCGAAAATACTCTCTGGCAATGTTAGTACTACCCATAAAAATCACAAAAATACTAACTTAATTTTCATAACACCTATAAAGCCAGCATATTTGTGGAGCGCAAGCCAGCATACTAATCATATTTTCCCCACACATAAAAAAATCTAACACTAACTACATAATCTGCAAGACAAAAATTTCATTTTGATACAGTATAACACAGCCCAACTTTTTTTCATCTCTCACTCTCTACTGCAAATATTATACTCTCGTATTGCGGTTCTGTGGTAATTTCTTGCGTGTACAATTCACGCTTGAAGGCCTCATTTAGATTTGCGCGCCAACACTATGCTCATCACTGCATTCACTCGAGCGAAGTAATCACTCTGCAAATTATATATGAAATATACGAAGCCAATAAGTTTTATTTCCAAGATACTAAAAATGGTGACTGAATAATAAAGATTGTTATTAATCACTAAGTGAGTTGTTGTATATTGTTCTCCGGATTACACGCTGTAATTAGTGTAATAGGATTGTTATATTTATAGCGTGTTGTGTTGTTATGCATAAAAACATAATCTATATATATGGGGAAATGGAATTGTAATATTCTAATGATGTTGTTTAATCAGTGTTGCCATTTTTTTTTCATAGAACGAACTATAAACAGGATACTCGTTAGAAATGGTAAAATAGACTATTACTCGGATTTATGGGGAAAATATTTTTAAATTATTTACAAACTAATTCTGCATAAAATAACTGTAATTATTTGTCAGTAACTCAAAAATACATTCGTTATTATCTTAAAAAATATCATTCGTCCTGATGTAATTTCTCTACTGTCTAGTATTACGAAAGAAAGATATGCCTGGTTATTATTATTATTATTTTTAATTACTGAGCTAAACCGTTGTTGTGAACCTTTATATATCTACAGAATAAATTGATATTACCCTAAATTCAATAATAAGAGGAAAATCAGATCACCCCATACTTTTTCCGAATCCTTAAAGCAGTATTTTTTTCACAGCGGGAATAATCTTTTTCCAACACAGCTTAACGGTCTCTTGGGAGAACGAGTCCAATAGAAAACAAAGAAAGTCAAACGGCTAGTAAAACTCGTTTAAAATAAATAAATTTTCAAAATGACTGGCAAATTTCTAAACTGCATTTTAGCTCCCGAAATCAACTTCGTCCCGACAAACTCCTGTCGTCTGACACCCTCATACTCGGGTTAGTGATTCTGTACCGATTCATCTTAATTAATATGGATCTTCCTACCCAAACGATGTTGTAATTTGACGGGTAAAGACATATTTTGTAAGTTCGTACGTTACGGCTGTCACACGAATGAATAAAGACTCACTGGTTTTATATAATGTGCGTCTTCAATAATGAATTGGTTAATAATACAAGAGAAATAATGATGTGCGGTTATTATTAAACTAGCAGAAAGTGTTTTCAGGGGTAATTAATTATCGCGGGTTATACATCTGCGGGTTGGCGTTGTGGGGTAAATGACAAAATTACTGGATTCGCATACAAAATTGTATGTTGTATTCATTTCGAAGGGAAAGGGGGGGGGAAATATACAAATTATATATAATTTTATAAGGGAAAAAAATGGGAAAATATACAATTTTCACATTGAGATGCTTTTTAAAAAACTCTTGCAAGTTAGTGATCAACGCAACAATAAAAGAGGATGATTTTAAAAAAAAATACCTTTTTCATGTTATCGTGTTATTTTTTTCCTGTAGGTTACCCATTATTGGCAAATACACAGTAGCCTATTAGTTCATCTTGTTCGTAAATATATTAATTCACAGAAATAAATAATATTATTTTTCATTTTAACTTTCAAAAGAGTCGAACTGCTGTTCGCTTGAATTCTAAATTTCTCCCCTTCTCAGTAATTCTGTTTTGACCGACTGACCATCCAGCGGACCAGAAATCAATCCTGCGACCATACCTCCCTTTACTCTCTAGGAAACAACGACGAATCTTTCACTGCAGTATTGTTCTCCCGTCCGTAAATCCGCGTTTTCCCGTTCCAATTCAACAGATCGCGACTTCAATTCGCTTAAAACTTTTCCCTGAATCGCATTGACAGTTTTTCCCCCTATGCCAGTAAAAGATTGCAACTAAGCAAGCAAAACGGCAGCTATAATTTAGTACCGTATATTCCCACTAGAGTACAAGTTTGGATGATACATAAATATTAAATGTGTCTCGGAGCCACCAAGCGGAGAGTCAATAAACTAAAGGATTGGACGCTGATGGAAAATCTCGTGGTAAAGAATTTATAAAATTTGTTGAAGTGGTACTACGATCTATGTTTAGATGGAGGGAATTTCACTATGCGAACTTGGAAGGTTCAGGACTTTGTAACATTTTGCTTCAAAAAGATCTGAAGTATATTTAAAGTGCTGGAAACATATTTTTGGAAAATTTCAATAATATTAAACTTGTATTTTTTCAGCGGGGAGCTGCAATTACCAACACACATATCTCGTTTTACTTTCTTTGTCCTCTATTGTACTCGGTTTCACTAGAGACCGATAAGCTGTGTTGGAAAAGATGGCTTCCCGTTGGAAAAAATACCCCTTTAATTATATTACATCATATTGTTCTTTTATATTAGATACCTATAATTATGTTCTCTGCATCTTTATGAAATTATACGAATTATTTGGTCATTTTGCTAATTAAATATTTTTTTAATTAGATCTACATTTCAAATTAACCATATGATATAAATATTCCTTAATGAGCAAATCTTTGTTATAAACCAGTCCATAACAGTTTTGACTTTTGAACTCTCTTATGTTATGATCTTAACTCGGTATTAATCGTTGAGTATTGTTCCCAGTTCAAATCGTGAAATCTTTTTAGAAAATGTTTGCAATAAAATAAATTAAACCTCAGAAACTAAATAGATTTTAAATAGGAATTATCACTTAATGACTGAATTTTTTTGGAAAAAAAACTGCAATATAAACTATAATATCAATGAAGTAATTGTGAACTAATAACTTCCATTCAGCAATTAACAACATCCACCCCACCCCACACCTATAAAACCCATCCCATATTGATTTCTTATTTCCACATGTCTTCTATAAAAAGTTTCTCGTATTGTTGTGTGAAATAAATCTGCTTCCTCAGTCACCAACCCTCCCATAGGAATTTCAACCCCCCCTCCCCCTACTGACTCCTCCTGGTGGTGGTGACATGTCCCAGTAGAGGGGTGAAGCACTTATGAAATCGGAGTTTCAGTATAATGCCTTGAAAAATCAAACGCAAATCAAGCATCATGATTTCCTTTGATTTAGCTCGATTTCCTCTGATTTCGCGGGCTTTTCCACGATATCCCTTGATTTAGGATGATCTCGCTTTCAGATTTCCTATGATTTCATGCGAAACCCAAACGAAATGAATCACACGCAAACAGCATGATTTCGTTTAACATCTCGTAATTTCGTTTAAAGACATGATCCGCACATGTTTTTAAACTACTACAACATGAGGTATAGAGTATTATAAAACTTTTCATCAAGTTGCAAATTGAAATAATAAGCATTATTAAATTTTTATGCATACACTTTCTTACGTTTCTTTATCAGCGCCACACCGGTAAAATGGGAAGCTGTCTAATCATCAGTATTCTAATGGTGCTTGTGGCTTAGGAGTGTTCAATGGATCGCCGTAAGATGGACTTATTGCTCGTTGATATATACTTTATACAAAAT
>JAQIWE010002692.1:0-12811 GCA_034698565.1 Campodea plusiochaeta | reverse complement strand
ATAACCTTGAAAGGACAATCAGTAAAAGTATAGAACTACAGTTAGTATACACTTATGTACTTTTTCACTAGCTAAGTGCATCGATCGTAATTTATAATAATATATCAGCTGCTGTTGAAATGCGTGTTGGTTTTTTAACAGTTGGTAGATTGTTGCTGACTTTTTATTTATTATGGTTTATAATATTGTTGAAAATTGATTGTTAGCAAACGTACTGTTGTTATAATGTCTTCATTTGAAGTTTAACAAACACTTTATTTCCTAGTATTTTATATACTATATTTAAGACGCATTCCATTGAAAACGAAAGTATAATAGTTATTGTTAATTGTTAGAATCAGATATATTTTGTCATAGTTTTCGACGAATGCAAATTTTTATATATATAAAAAATCATATCATGAAGTTGGATCGGTCATAATATATTATCCCAATTATCGGCGATTAAATAAATTACCACCCTATATACTGTATAGCTGTTATAAACGTTATCGAAACCGAAATTTACTTTCAGTTGGTCAGTTTTCAATGAAATTATGTAATTAACTCATGTTTGAAAGACTGAATATAGATATAAATAAGACACAATTACATCAAGATATTATCGAAACTAAAGTTGTCTTGAGCTCGCCAGGGAAGCTATTGTGGAGTCTCGATCATTCCCAATTGAAGATTTATAAAATAATATGTTATATTTGTATACGAAAATACTATAGCGCCACATAATATGACGAGTGAAGAGAAATGAGTAAAAAAACAACTTAAAAGTACCGTAATGTGTCGTGTAATTGTGAAAGTCCACGAAAGGACAGTTTCTCAGTAACACATCCACAAACAAAACGGACAAAACTGGATTCTAATAACATTTATTATTTTCAACAATATTCCTGTTTATGTTCTAATTATATGTTTGTTATTATCAAATTACTGACCACAATCTTGCTGTGAAAACGAAACACTTGTGAAAAAGTTATTGTTTCCACGATATAGCCCATCACGAATAGTATTAATTATCATTTTAAAAACAGCAAAGAAGCTACTGCTGGTGAAAAACGACTATAACTTCTGAGCGTGGCAAAATAATATTCGAAACTTGTTTTTGTTTGTAGTCTCCTTTCATGGGAATCTTGTATTAGACTTGTTTACGTCGGCTGCTACTCTTACTGAGAAGTTATATAAGCGACGGGGATTTTAGAACGTAGGTTGGGTGAATATTAAAATAAAAATTGTAAACAAAGAAAATTATGGCGTTCCAGATATATCTGTTTATGTCGTAGAAAATAAAAATGTGCATAATAAAAATATAGACTCACGACAAAGCGATCTTACAACATCCTCTTTCATTATATTAATATATATTATGTTATTCGCGTCTAAAAAAAAAAAAGAAAAGACCCGAGTTCCAAATTTTTTCTGTCCCTGATGTAATTTACTATGATTATTTTTTAAATTCATGTATGAAAGTTTTACTGCACTATTATTATCAGCTACCGTATACCTACATAATACCTTGTACTCTTGTTACAAAATTAATCTGCAGCATTCAGTGGATATAGTAAAATACGCCAGCAGTTAAGTAAAATACGCCAGCAGTTAACAACAGCTTTTATCTTATAATAGACCTATCTGATTCTATTTTCCTGCAGTAGATGGCGTCAAATGCCTAACTGATAATAGTATTTTGTTTCTAACAATATTTACTGATGTACTAATGTTTATTTACATATTTTTTGTATTATTTCGATAAACAATATATTTTGTCACATAAATAATTGTAGTACGAGAAAAAGCTTAGTATTTTGTGAAAATATATTATAACCACTTTGGTATAAATAACTTTATTTCATTAGTTTGTATTCTATTTAAATACTAAGGGATAAGTTAGCAAGTTAGATGAAACAATAATCTTTAAATTCTTGATAAATATTTGAAAGAGGGGAAAGGTAACTTACAAGCCTTTACCCCTCAAGCAAACAGAAATATACTATTATGAAACTCAAAGAGGGATATTAGTAAGATTGATATGATATTATATAAAATTAGTTTAGACACTGCAAAAATATTGTATTCGTTTCCACATTGACAAATATAGTAACTATAACAATAAATAATTATCTACTTCATCGATTTAAATCTTAAACGGTCGAAAATGAAATATGATTCTATGTTTAATAATAATGAATATCTCAAAATACTTCGACTTCACATTCTTTTAGTTATTCTTCCTGTAGGAGAAAAATTAATAACTCGAACTTATTGAGTTCGTCCAGTTATTCCTGAGTGGTTCAGATCAGTCTTTGAAAGAGAAATATTTCTCCCTTTAGATGTAATATTAAGAGATCCTCCTTATTGTTTCTAATCATTCAATTAAAAAAAAAAATTGTTGATGTATTTCATCATTTAAGATTTAGCTTTATACCTGGTGTAATATGGCAATATTAGTGTAAATATCTAAAAAAATATATTAAAAAAGTATCATACATTTTCCATATATACTAACTGCGAAATCCTCTGAATAATTTGACTAAAAGTTTTATGCTACAAGATTACAAGACGAAAGTCAGTTTTTTATACATGAAATATCAGTTTACTTTGTATTATTGGTTATGAAAACAAAATGCACGATATCCAATTACGAAGAAGAGCAGTCATACAACTTTTACGTAAAATTTACATGCGATTCAAATTTCGAGCGTGCAAAAATATTTCAGCACTTTGAAAATACATTATTAATCCTCTAATAAAATCAACTGCATCTCAGGAATAACAATTATTCAAAATAAATTCACACACTGTCATAAACATTTAAAACATACAAGAACGAAAAAAGAAAAGTAGCACATTATAATAACAAAAACATCATGCAAATGTAAACACGTAACGCTAGATTATAAATTATGAAACGAAACAAGAACTTTATATAATGAAATTATAAAACACCTTTTTCTCTCCTTTTCAGAAGTAATCATAATGAAGATGTTCATATTTCCCTATCGAAACATCCGAAGATTATTGAAAGATGTACAAATGTGATGAACTGATTGGTTGGTTGATTATTTCTCAACAGCATCACGATTAGGTCCAGTGAGTCATCAGTAAGTTACAACTTTCATCTCTTGTCAAAAAAGCGTGACGTCTCTGCATTGTAATTGTACATGTGAAAGTTTGCTACAGATTAGTTTGACCTGGGAATTGTGGTCAGTAGTTTGATGTTATTTTTGACAAAGTCATCATTCTCGTGTATTGAATGTCTAAAGCTGTCAATTGTTTTATCGAGAATTCGAGATTTGCAATTACAAAAAAGTGATTAAATTCATATAAAATTAAAGAATTAAAGGGACATATGAAATTGTTCAGTAGATTTAATATCAATTTTAAAAATATTCATTTGATTTTACGAACATACCAAGATACTTGTATGTATAGTCGTATATTACTAGCAAAATACCAATCTTTAGTTCTTCATTTTATAGAGTGAATATTAAACATGAACATTATTATTACCTTTATTTTACGTTATGTATTTTTGTTGTATATGGCTAATTCCTTTCTGAATTTTTAAAGGAACGACAACTCATTTTAAATCACTGCAACAATTTTTAACATCCGCTTTCGATAACAATAAATGATTCTAATAATGTCTATTAAAAAAGTATGCGAATTCTGCTGGGTAGCTTCGAATGTTAGCGATTGGGAATTCCAAGAATTTTGGTCAACAGGGAGAATATATTCTATTATTAAAAATATATAGTTTATATATTTCAGAGGTCTTATTTTCCTGTACGCTTTTTACAATAAGTCACTTTGCTTTCACTGAATCCTTTGTTTCCTATACGAATCGAAACTTGCTAGAGGAATAGAAGATTAAAGAATTATTGAAAAATTAGATTTCTTCCATATTGAATTAATTCGACAAAAATACTTTTCTAAACCAATATAAATATTAAAATCCTTAAAAATTATTCATTTCTTTCGGTATATCTCATAAACAACTCCTGCTCTTGCAATCTGTTGTAATTTTGAACACTATCTAAATCTGTAAAGTGTTAAGCAGGCTAGAACATCTGGGTCATGTTTATTTCTTAAATGACTGTCAGTTAGATACGACTTCACACTATTGTTCTGTACTATAATTATAAAGAATGATGAACAACAACAATTAATTACTCGGAGTCATGGGTGGCTCAAGATGCTCTGACTATTATTATTGTTGTTACGGTCGAAATCAGAATAGAAATATATTTTTGATGTATACGGTATAGAAATACATGCTACTAATATAAAATTAATTATCGTTTTATACTTTTACGATATATAAAGAAAAGATATTTCTGAAAAATTCCGATGAAGCTGGATAAGGTTATATATATAAGGTTCTATATTTCGTTTCGATTTCCCGTTTATTACCATCCTTTATTACAATAATTGTTAAATTTCTACTTATAGTTATAAGGTAACAATAAAAGTAGAATATATTTCAGTATGTTAAAATTAAAGTCGATGGAAGAAGATATCATCAGTCTGCAGTATTATTTCAGGGAAATATACCTCATGGAGGTGGAGGAATCTTTATAAAAAAAAGTAACGAAAAGATTACTGAATAACACTGATGTGTAACTTCTTACACATTATGAATGTCATTGATATACCAGCATTATAATAATAAACAGTTGTATCTCAGCTGTTGTGTTTATAGTTCCGTGTTATTATTTTTAATGTTAATGACTAATACTTCTTATGAGTTATGATTAATTGTGATTACGGTCACTGAACAGAAAATAAACAGTAATTAAGTGACAGCATAATATATTGTTCAAAGCTTTTATCAACGTTAATATATTTGATGGAGTGTCACCACTCACCAGCAATTTCGTCAAGATACTAATTGATGAAAGATTCTGTATAGACATCACTTGGTACAATATTGATGATTACATATTGACAAATCACATTTCCTTAATGTCTTTATACGAAAATTATTATTGCTTGTATATTTCCTATACACTGCAACAAAGATAAATAAGAATAAGAATTAATTATTAACGATCATGTTTAATTAACTAATCACTTATTAATGGCAGATGGAAGCACCAATAAGTATAGCATTGGTGTAAAGTAAAGAAACTCGAGATTTTATTTAAAAAATGTTATCGATTAAAATTATTTACAGAAAAATTGATAGTTAGTAAAACATCAGTCAGCCGAAATAGTGACAACTTTTTTAAAGTACCAGTACCTTCTATTAACTGTCGGTTTACTGACCATAAAGCTATAAAATATTTTACTACGTAGTGATTAGTAAATGAATGTAAGACCACACTATAATAAATATTTAATGCGAATGTTAAGTTATTTTTAGCCATTTCCCAATACCGTAACAAAAATGTTCGCAAAATGTCCTTTTACTTCTTTTATACTATTACTCAACTCACTGTACCAATAATCGGAAAAGAATGTACTAAAAACTATTCATCCGAAACCAAACTTTTTTTTTCTCTAGTAAGGTGGGACCATTTAAAGAAAATTCCCAGTCATGCATTAAACCTTTTGAACTACTTGAAGTTTAGTATTATTGTGCTATAAAAAGTTCGTGATTTTCTTCTTCTTTTGGTGTTGCCTATGTATCACAGTGAATCTGCTGACCGAAAAGATTATTTCACCTAGCTATACTGGCGAAAAATGTAACTGTTTATAATAATAAAGTTCAGGTCAGAGTATTATATGGTATTGTTCTATTTTTGATAATTTATTACTGTTTATGGCATGTTATTTTTATAACTTCATTTATACTCGAATTATGTGCTTTTAATAAATAAGAAGTAATTGTTAAAATAGCGGTGTATCAGAGCAATATGGCAATTATTGTATTAGTAGTTTATCATGATTGAAGTGATATCAAAAGCCGGTTTTTCCCGTTTCAATAAAATGCTGCTGGAAGATGTAACTTATAATGAATAGCTCATCACATATAATATTCAGGGAGTATACTTACATAAATTGATTTGAGAAATTATTATGAATTTTTATATGGCATATTTAACTACCGTTAACGTTTTTGGCGTAGTTCATTTCTATAAGTTCCAATATTAATCATATACGATTTTACCAAAAAATAATTGGACGATAATCAGGAACTTAGAAGCTATTCTTATTTTAAAGAACTTTTATTCATAACGTGTAATGAGATATTGTGCAATTTTATCTATTTATCATGGATAATAATGAAAAGTGATTTTCACTAGAACAATGTCCATATATTGTGATCATTAGTCTATATATGATCTGTTATATAAGAATCAATTGTCTGGATTGATTTCCAGACATCTATCATAAAAGTTCCTGATTATTAATTAGTGATAAACATGGATGAATTTAAAGGATATAGCTAAATCGATGTAAATAATACTGTACACTGCATTCTGATGAAATTATAAAATAAAACATTAAAAATGAGCAAAAATGTTACATGAGCATATTCATAATTCACGAATTTTCACATTATTTTTCCAGCTTCGACAATAATTTACTTACACTTTAAATATACTTTTTATTCAATCAGATACAGAATTTTAAACTGTAATTACGTAAATACTTATTTTTGTTTAACTCCGTACCTCTCCGTACAACCATAGTAGCATATTATTGTCTATACTAGGATCATAAAACGACTATAAGCATTATTATTATGATTCTTGCTGTGATTTGCATAAACATCATAACATAAAACAGGAAGCAGGGTTAAGCAATACCTCACAATCATCAGAGCGAAACAGTTTCCTGTCACAACAATAATAATAGTCATAGCAACACGACAATGCTGTGATGGAGTTACATGCAGAAATCATAATAATCACTTTTTGTTCAGTTATGACAATCGAAATAAATGTCGGTATGAAGATAATCGAATTAATTTTTTTTGTAATTTTGTTATTGAAAGAAATCGCCAATGTTCGATTTGTAATAAAACTAAATAGAACTACGGACGTGAGTTTCAAATATTATAGATGTTGAATTATTTTTCTAAAGAAATTGGAACCTGTAAATGGCTAATTGTAGAGCAATACCACAATAACAAATGTTTTAAATATCCGTAAAATGTTTTTATTTACTTTTTCATTACATTCTTGAATGACAGTATTTATTTAGGAGATCCATAATCATCAATTTTTTGTAAACACATTCTTGAATTAATAAAAAGTAAATAATTCTCACTAAAAAATATACACGTAAATTTGGACATATGGAAACTCAACATAACGTTAAGTTTCTTTTAAAGGTTTTTTCAGTTATATAACTTCTATTTATTTGAATTTAGAAAAACTGGAATCAGCAACTGTAACCATATTACTTCAAAATGACAAATAATTTTTCTTCTCTCCTTAGGTATGTTGCTATGGTATGGAGTTTCATTGGTGTTTCTCCTGTCTTCAACAGTCACCACAACTTCAACAGGACAACAACAACAGGAAGATGTAACAACAACAACTGAAACGAATTATGACTTCACAACTGACGATCCAACAACTGATACAAATTATGATGACTACACAACAACTGGAGAATCAGTGACGACGTGGGCTCCAGAAAAAGTCATCAATGACACAGTTGTCAAAACTATTGTTGCCGCTATTAAAAAACAGAAAGAGTCTTTCACGACCACCGAACTGCCAGCTGTCGAAGTGGCTGAAGAAAATGAGTTTAAATCCCGGAAAATAACCGTAGAAGATATTCCGGTTACGAGTAATTCGAGTTCGGTTGTAAATACTACGATCGAAACTGATGTTGTCGAGAAACCGGCTGATAAATCGGTTCCTCACGATGCAAATAATGTCGTCGTTGTTGATGAAAGTATTCAGAAAATCGTCAGAAATAGTAGTGAGTCATCTAGTCAAGTTGAAGCGGTTACCGAACCGTTTACGATCAACACTATCGAACAACCGGTTCTAGATAAGGTGAAGCAGGATAACCGAAATGCAATAACCGCTGATGAACCGATTATTGAAAGTAGTACGGCCGCATCAACTTCTGCGGCACCGACGACAGAGATTTCGCCAACACCAAGTTTGGTTCAGAATGAGGAGATCGTAACGACGCCAAAATCTCGTGAATCTCCCGATGTTATATCGAGTAGTAATGTCGTGATCAAGAAAGAAACATCGTCCAGCACGGTACAGTCGACAACAGAATTACCGAAAGATCAACAGAACGCTCATAACAATAAAATCGAAACAGCAGAAAAAGTGAAAAGCTCAATTACAGAAATTGAACATTCAACAACAATAATCGGCACACCGGTACTTCAATCGACGACACAATTCTCGACATCGAGTCGACATCTTACAACCGAAAGAACGCCGGTACTTCAATCGACGACTCAATTCTCGACATCGAGTAGATATTCAACAACCGAGAGCAGACCGAGCATCGCTGAAACAACTACAAAATCGAAAATCTACACGACCCAATACTCGGACAACATTCAACCGCACTCGACTCGAATCGACCACGAAGAATTCGGCGTCGAAGTAACGAAATACGAATCGGTATCACCAACGAGCGTTCAACCGACTGTCGAACCGACGATGACCGACAACACATTTGAGGAAGATGGTAATTATTACTTCGAACTCGACCCAACTTATAATAACGATGATAATAATAATAATTTCTTAGATGAAGACTATATTTCCCAATATAACGAAGATACTACTTCCCCTCCTATCGTATCTTCTTCTATTCTATACTGGCATCCTAGGTACGGTGCTGGGGAGCATAACTATAATTTCCAGGATGATGGTCTTCCAATAACTTCTGATAATTCTTCTCTATCTTCTTCCATTCTTCTTCTTGGCAGATATCTTGACACTTCTTCAGATGAGGTTTTTGTATCTACGAATGATATTCTTTCTGGTATGCACTTTATTTTCCTTTTAAAAAAGTTCCAGTATCACATTGAAACACGCTAAAGGTATTTTGTAAAGGTGGAAAGGATTTTCTTATCTTTGGTATACAAGTAATTTGGAGAGTCGCATAAGTATTTAGTATGGTCTACAGGTTAAATAATTACATGTAGCTAAAATGTGCAGATTTCGCAGATGATGCTTCTAATTTAATTCATAACAGATCCTATTTATGTTTGAACTCAGTTAACATATCCAAGGAACTTCTTTTTAGATATTCATTTAAATTGACCTTTCACTGATTGTTTTACAAAACATAAAAACTATATCAACATCTGAGCAGTTTAACTCGTAATAATAAAAAAAATCAAAATCATATATACAGCATTTAAATGTCAGATTATTAACTCAATAACTCAAAACGTAGCTTATTAAAGTAAAGAAATAACCTTTGAGATTTGAAAATGATTATTTGAAAACTAACGTAAGTTCCATCAGTAATTTCTTTTCTTTTTCTAACAATAAGGCCGAATGTTATTCTTTCTATTTTCTTAATCAGAGTTCATCATAGTAGGATTCAATCCAAGATAAAAAAAACATTTACACTTTATTTTTAATATTATAAATAAATATTTTAGTAAACTGCTGTATGTGGTTCTATTTAGCTTCTTTTAGATTTAGTCAATCTTTGGTGTAGAGCGGTGTGGGTGTTCAATTTTGTAGATAGCAATTTTAGATTTGTAGTAAATCATAATACTACGTTGAATGCGTCAATCTCAAGTTTATCCGTAGGTGGCAGTTTTCTTTGTTATATTATGTTACAATTTAGGAGTTATAAATGCCCCACCCCATATGTCAGAAGCTTTTGTCACAGAGTTTGTAATAACTTACTATATAAAAGAAATAAAATGTAATATAAATGTTCAATATAAATTACATTATGAAAATACTTGTGATCGATAAACGATGATGATTTCACATGAAATCGAGTAAATAACATAAAACAGAGTTTCAGTTACTACTTAAATTGTAATTCAAAATATAAAACTATAAATTCATATTTTCTTCTGTGTGAGATCAGGAGATACTATTATGATTATTTTATAATATTATTAAATTGTTACATTACAAAGTACAATCTTCTGTACTTTACTTATTGTGGATCACAAAATAACAATTATGAAGCTATCGAAGCATGTACTTTTGAAGTAAAATTTAATTTTCATTGCCAAATTTTTAAGCATTCGTGGTTTGACTCAATATTCAGGATACTAAAACAGTTCTTTTGTTATTTCGTCGGGTATAAAAATATTTTTGGAAAATTGTCAATATTTCAACTAAGATTATTTCAACAGTAAATCTTTATTTTTCAGGTGTAAAAAACTTTTCTTCTTCTTCAAATCTCACAACAACAACATCAACTACCAGTGAACCAACAACAGTTGTTGTTTTACCAAAAGCTTTTATTAAAGTTATTATTGAAGGAACATTTAGTGAATTCTGTAACAACCAAGATGCTTTTGAAGAAATAGTATTAGGAGTTATAAAGAACAATAAGTAAGTCTAAGTTTTCTAATCAGTAAGTTTATAAAATGTTATAGTAAATAACTCTTATCTCGGTAATAATGATTTTTACATTTTAAATTTTCTATTCAGAAGCTAATTTTAATTATATAAACAAAATATTCATTAAAAAACTAAAGGTGTAAACACGAACAACAAGCACAGAGACCAGAATCATATTTTGAATTATTAGGAA
Organism: Campodea plusiochaeta; assembly: GCA_034698565.1. NCBI lineage: Eukaryota > Metazoa > Arthropoda > Diplura > Rhabdura > Campodeidae > Campodea > Campodea plusiochaeta. Next base: position 2,152 of record JAQIWE010002692.1, on the reverse strand, counting down.
TCTCGAAACTTTCCATAGAATTATAAAATAATGGTTGAATTTGTATTTAGCGGTATAGGATTATATTATTACGAAACAGTGTATGATACCGAGGGGGTATTCACTTCCGAATTCCGTTGCACACAAAAACTTGCCGTGAATGCCCCCTCGGTTTATACTGTGTAATTCAAAGTATTCAATCATTTCAACAAATTAAAATTGGTAATGACAAAGAAAAGAATCAAATTGTTTATTTCAGTGGAGAAATTTATTGGAGTTCCAGCACCTAAGCGTCCCTCCAAAACTTCAAATGAAAAAGAATAAAATGGAGAATTTCCCGGCTATATAAAAATCAGTCTTATTTTTCCTTGACATTTTCTTTGATCTGGATAATCGGAAATACTAATTACTAACCTTCACATATGTATAGTGATTTTAACAAGTTTTATTTTTCCTCTAGAAGTAACTCTATCTCTAACCTGGGTTTAACATTCCTGTCTCACGATCGAGATTGTAATGTTACCATGTTACCACACCCTGTTACCAAGAGAGAAGTGGGTCCAGAAGGCATAGAAATATGGTTTTACATTACCAGTAATGGTGACAGTACTGTACCAGATGTAGATAATACATTACTCCTTGGAAAAAAATGGAATGATTCAGTTTTTAATGGGACACAGTTTGAAAATAAGGTAAAAAGTTTTTCATTCGTGATATCGGAACTTGTTTCCTAATATATGAGTTCAAAGTTTGTATAAGAAAAAGTATTTGTTTTTGGTAAAAGGAAATGACTTTTTGTTTTTCTAAGAAAGTGAGTAATCGATCATTGTAAATAATCAATTTGTCAAACTCTACTTCATCTGTATATACCGATATGTACAACAGGAATATTTACTGCTGATAATATGTTCTACTTACTGTTATATAGATCTTTCTCGTTTTAAAAATATTCGTTAAGTAAAGTGCAATAAAATCTGAGAAACGATATTAAACTTTATAAACAGAAGATTAATATTGAAACCACAGTATACGGAAGATTCTATACTGTACATACGTAAATATAAATTTTGGGATAAAAAATATTTTGAATAATTTGAAATTTACTTTTCGCGTATATAATGATGGTTTGCTCATAGCTGTCAGAAAAAATCTTACATTTTAAAGAAGTTTGCAGAATTCACAGATTGAGAATAAATTTAACTTGTTTTCCTGCATTCAACTGAAAGTTGATGCAAAGCAGATAGTTTGCTTCAAACAAAATATTGACAAAATATTTCATATATGCTGCTGTACATTAGAACTTTTCATAAAGTTAAAAACAATAATTTTGTGACCATTGTAACTTTCAGATCTTGCGTGTATCGATGTGCACTCCTAAATGTGAATCAATCTACACGAGATATCCTAACTCTGTATCTCATGCAGCTGGTCAAGCGCCTACTATGGATGATGCATTCAAGATTGTAGTTGGGGTTACAAGTGTTGGGGCTGTTGTACTTATACTCATAGCTGTTTTAGTGGTAAGTTTTTGTAAAAGTAATGACTGATCGAAGAAATCAGTAGTTTAAAAATACAGCATTATTCTATATATCAATTCATTTGATTGTTGCAAACTGTAAATAATGATTAAATTTGCCAGTTTCGATGTTTCTGAAACAGAAATGACCGTTCTCTTATTGGTCTTGCCTCCCGAGAATTTCTATTATTACGATTGTGCATTGTGGTCACTTGGTTTTGCTGGAAAGTAACAATAATATCCAAGTCAGAAACACTTTGGTTAAGGAGTATTTCCAAATAAATAATGGAATGTGTGTAGAAAACTTCGCGAAGACTTGGGAGATTCTTATTGGATAGGGTTGATTCTCTCGGAGATGACGATCAGGTTGACTTTCTCTACTTTAGAATTTAATTTCAACAGCATTCTTCGTGGAACGAAGAACTTATTGCGTAACTGACTTCTGGCTAATAAATGGCTAATATGAAATAGTCTTTGAGCGGTAGCTGTCACCCCGAAATTAGTCAACAAATCCAGCTCTTGTTTTAAATAAACTGACGTAAATGAAGTGTAATATTCTGAAATTTTAATGTTACACTGATGTCATATGGGTCACCATATGGCAAGTTCCGACATAACAAATATGAGGTTTGCCTGCTCTGATTTCGGTCAGCCTGG
>JAQIWE010002691.1:0-12812 GCA_034698565.1 Campodea plusiochaeta | reverse complement strand
CTTCCTTCTGGGGGATCTCGGAAGAATAGCTATGTACACTGGATCTCACTAAGATAGCTACACCTGTATATATATATATATATATATATATATATATTAGCATTACTAAAAATATTAATTTTGGAACCAGACTTTCAGTTATATGACTGTCAGTAATAAAAAATGACATAGATGCAACGGTACAATGTATTAATATTATATAATTAGATAGACAGTACTGAAGTATTCCGTTGGGGAATTTTCTGATCTTGTTTTGACTACTAGAGTTTGATTCATTTCTAGGGCAGCAAGCATGGCTATCCGCTTAATAAATCAAAACTCATTTGCTTATATTATGTAACTGTTTGTAAGTGGTTAACCTTATAATTAGTATATACCTTATTCTTCAGGTAATTCCCGTTTATAAATCATCTTTATTCTATGCTTATAGTGAATTTTATTACGTTTTAAATGTATTATGGGGATATAGCAATAGGATTTCTGAAGGGCGAATCTTTACTATAGACGCTGTTTCGTTTCTATTATGGTAGATAAAGGATCTTACTCTGCAGATTCGATTCAGTGAAGTCAGATTCAGTGAAGTCGAGGCGGCTCTTAAAAAAGATCTCGGGTGACAAGACTTCATAAGTAGTTTTTTAAGGTAAATGTTTGGACTCGAATTTCCAAGGTCCGGGATCGTCCAGTTCGACATATGAGCAGCTCGGAAAAAGCTTGTCTTGACTAGGCTCGGTAGAAACCCTAAAGGAGGAGTGCCAGTATTCCCAGTATAGAATGACTATAGAATCACCAGCGATATAACTTCCACTAAGAATGACCACTTCTATCAATGAGCTGTAGAAGCGCAGTAAAAATGTGCGGTATAAAAATTAACTCCATCCTTCTAATTGAAATTTATAATTTGAGGCGAATGTAATATGTCATAATACATCAACTTCGTTTCTTAATGTTAAATTGAACAAAAATACTCCACCGGAATTCTTCTCCAGCAGTCCAGCACATGCAGCTTTTCTGAAAACAAAGTACTGCTCCTAATAATTAGTATATATAGAGTTATAGTAAAAATGTTCGTTACGAATCTGCATCGGTCTCATCAAGATTTTTATGGACAGAAGCTCGACCCCATCTTGGAAATCGACGTTTCGTTTCTTTACAGTTTACCCCATATTCGGCTCACATGTAGATATACTTACTACATACCTATATTCTCACCCTGAAAAGTCATTATGAATTTATTCTATCTTTCATTTTTTTTTATTTCCATGTACTTTCCTTCTTCAGCCACTTTATTGATGAGTAACTATTTTACAGCATTTGTGAAGAGCATTCGTGATCTATGTATAATTTAGCGTGAAGGATTTTAGTCACATAATAACCGTTGCACGGCTTTAATGCGGGAAATAAAATACAATTTCTTATTTATATATAATTCGTATATAAACGACTGGCTAAGAATTATTGCATTATACTCTTAAATTTCAAATTATAAAAAGAAAAGAAGCATAACAAAAATTGAAATTTGGAAACTGGAGCTGAGATGATGTAATGGAACATTCCATTGGCATTTGAGACCAGCGGATTTACAGTTTTCATTAACCGATTCATAGAATATTCTTCTCTGGTTTTAGGATTTCTAAAGTCTCATAAAAATGTTTGTCTTCAAAGTTGAGTCTTTTGAATGGCAGATGCTTCTTTCGATTGAATTTTATGGTTTAAATTATTTTTTGAAAGAGTGGACTTTTCAGTTTCTTATTTAGTCAAGTTTTTTCTGCGTACCGATATATTAATATTTTTTTTCCGTGTACCGATATAAATTTTATCACACTTCACAAACGGAATTTAATCGATTAAAGATTTTTTCTTCGTGAGATTTTATTTTTAGGATTACTTAAGATATCTTTAAACTTCTAAGATGGATTAAAGCAAACATTCATTTCTTGCTACTTTTGAAAATGTATTTTGATAAACTGAGATACAGTAGATGTCTTACTCTTTTATCGATTTAGGCAGAAATAATAGTTTCCGCCGTCATCCTTAAAAATCACTTTTATAATTTATGTATAAGAATATAACAGGGAACCATCACTTGTCATTACCAATTACCATAAAGCTTTCTACTGTCACACGCTACACGTTTTATCAATAAAAGAAGAACAGGACTCTCATTGCTTCACTCTTTCCATATTGCTTGTGTTATTTATTACAATGACTCGACTTATATATACTATCACTCACATTGACCATTGTTTGAGAAGAAAAGAAGAAAAATATCCCTCTATAATTCAAGTAACAACAACATCAGTTAAACGTACGATACCAAGGACACAAAACAACGAAGAAATTACGATGCAAAACAGAATAGCTCTCCATCAATTTTCACCTAGATGTAAAAGAGATTTTGCATGTTAACACTCTTAAAATATCTTTTAATTTTCTCGTATTTTTACTAATCATTGTATAAAACATCGTGTGCTTGTAGGGGAAGTCCCATTCTAAATGCTTCCCTGATGTGTACAAATATCAAGGTTGTCATTATTAATCGTTCAAGTTCTTAAATCTTGTTTTTAATTCAGATTTTTCAATGAGAGCAACTCATTACGCAGGTCAGTGTAGAACTTTTAACGGCAATTACGTTTTCGGATAGTTTTTTTCTGTATATCGATCAAGGTACAATGTTCGAAATTATGCAAGTAGAAGGCGAAACCTGTTGAATTGATATGTTATTCATGGATGTTTTTATATATTTTTTTAAGGTTACTCTTTTCAGTTTTTGTGGTCGTCATTATTCATATAAATGGTGGTTATAATGTGAGAAAGAAAATGAAATGTTGTGTGATTAGACGAAGTAAGATGATTAATATTTCAAGGAGTAAAAAATGGCCCTGTCATTACGGTAGTTCAATGTATCAAATTTGATATAATTATGTACAGTCAGTGGACGATGATTCCAGATGGTGAAAGAACGGAAACAAGAATTGTTTTTCGCCTAATTTAATTCTTTCGTATGTTAAAAACTTGTATTGATGGAATAAATTTATTAATATTATCATATACACTTATTTTTATCTATTCTTGCTTAAACCAAAGTAAGCTGAAAGGTGACCCGATATAACAATATTACAATGACATAATTATTATTTTAGCACAGCTATAAATAAAAGAAAAACTAACTTTATTTTCTCTTTTTTTAATTTTTTTCCATCTTTCTTTCCTTTTGAAATATTTTTAGAAAGCAAGGAGATAATGACTTTTTACTATAATATAATATTTATAAAATAAATTGGCTACTTACGCACTTGCAAAGTTTTTTATTTAGAAAATCAAAATAAACGAAAAACAGTAAAAAAAAACTATAACTTTAGGGTACAATGTTTAGAAAGAGAAAATAAGTTGAATTACAAGAAAAACAGCAATAAAAGAAAAAAATCTTTAACGTTTAATGAGATATTTTTAAAATAATACAACTACACAAGTCGAAATCAACCAGGCGGAAATGTGGAATCGTGATTAGGTTCCCAAGAATAAAAATGGTTCTGCGAAAACAATATTTATTTAAGAAGCCTCGCAATGTAAGGAAAGTTCCCCTGTTATTTTGTACTAAAATCCACTTGTTATAATCATTTCGTATTACAGAACATTGAAGACTGTCAAAATTAAACTAAAAAAATACTTTCACGAAACTTTTTATAAGAGGAATATTGTGTCATTCAACTGATACACAATTATTATTATCCCGTGTTATCCTCGCTGCTAACCGAAGAAAGTCATTCAATTTATCATTTTTGTAAAGTTAGAAGAACTTTTTATTCCATGAAGCGAAAGAATAAATGTTTAGTTTAATAAAAAGGTAAATTAAAAGAATAATTTGGAGTACATGTTTTTAATTCTTACAGTAGTAACACTGACAATACAGGAAGAATATTTTTGGCACATTGGGTTTTATACAGCTCTTCAGCTATAATGGAGAATACAGAATTTTACATTGAAACAACATAGTAATATTGACAAAACAGTATTGTATGGTAACACATGCCAGAACTATTACGATTAAAATTCACCTTCTTCATTATACTTCTAAATTAATATTATAAGAATTAATAAATAACAAATTACAACATTAATTACTGAATCACTGTTTTTTATGGTCCTATGAGTTTCAAAAGACAAAAAGAAGTTTCCTGTCAGTGCTCATTCCACTGTTTATGACTCAAATTATTAAAAAAAATATTGAAAATTATTAAAATCATAATTTATTCATTGTTTTTTTGTTTAAAAATAGATATATAAAATCATATAAAACTCACGAGTGAAAACTAACAAATCTATATATGCATTGGAAGAAGCACTAACAGTATTCACTCAAAAATTTCCCCATTTACAGCAAATACTACTTAACAATTCTTTTTTTTAGCTGTGAAATCAATGAAACAATCATACATTAACAAATTGAACAAACCAATTTTTGACTGTAATAACATGGCACTTTGAGATGTAACTGACTAGAATTTCAATCATTCAAAAAGGGTTTCGAGAGTTACTAACATTAATAACTTCCAAAGTATCATTTGACTAATAGATAGTGAACAGATATTTGTATCTAGTAACCTAAACCAGTCTGTGCTTGTTTTCTACACTACTTTCTTCGCGTTGTTCTTGCAGCTATCACATACCTTTTTTTCGTATCCAATAAATAACTTTAATATTTAAATGCATTAGAAAATAAATGTAACGATAAATTTCAACAAATCTGAAATAGCCTCTGGTTGCAAAACAAAATGGTATATAAAAACAAATGTATTAAACTTTATCAGTAAATGAACAATGATAATAATATTTAACAAAGAACAGTATAACGACAATGAAAAATATTAGAAAGAAACCATGAATAATCACTGGAACAATATAATATTCGTACAATATTAAGTATTTCCCTTAAGTAATTTTCAAATATAAAGAACTTAATCTATGTGGCAAACACTGTGAGCTTATAGAAGCTTAAATGGAATGTAAAACATTCTTATACCAATTCTTATTATAAATATATTTAATTGGAATTTCTAATTCCAACTACAGTTACACTACTTCAGTAAAATGTTATGTAAATGCACCAATATGGAAGGACACAACCTTGTTAATAAAATTTGTCAAGCCTTTTAGACGTGACGGTCGAAATACTTGAAATCCAGTATTAAAGAATCTACTGAAAGTAGTGGATAAAAAGGTGGGCTCCTTCTCAATTAAAATAGTACTAGTTATGGTACTGCTACTAGTAAAAAGCCATTTGGAAGGGAAGCCATGAATACTGGAACTAGATATCTTTCAGACTAGTTCAAATGCTTTCACAGCGCGATACAATATATTATACTTTAAAACTGATTTTTGTTTTCGTGTGGAATATTTAATACTGTTAACTCAGGTTTATGGCGCTTTAGCATCTATGGAATACTTGTTTTTGTTTTATAGTTGAATAATTGTTGTTTTCTAAGCAAAGAATTCCATTCTTGGAGCGAGTTGGAGTTCCTTTTCTTCGTTTTTGTACATTTCCATTGCCTGAAAGGAAATTCAGAAAAAGAAATTAATAAAAAGGAAGCATAATTTATGACGATTTACAGATAGCGATACAATTTGGTGAAATAATTTAAACATCCACGGATTTAAAATCCATTCTTCTTTGAGCAAAACTGAATTGATTTCATGTACAAGCAAGATTTTCCATAAAACATACTCCTACATTACAAAGTTATCGACTTTCTTTTGATATTGTCGCATATTTCTACGGTATTGTCATAAATATACTTCCTCGTATAATACATGATAGTAGAAAATTGACTAATTCTTAAACACTTATTTTTTTTTACTTTATCAAATATTTTGAAACTCAAACTCCACAGAGGTGGATGAGATCATATCTTTCACCCTAGATACGTTTTATCTCACTTGCTCACTTCTTTAAAAGAAATCTCTACTTACATTATGAATATCCCTAACAAGATCTTCCATTTGTTTCTCATGATGTTTCTTCAACTTCTCCCTTTCCTTTGCTTGCTTTATGGCAGCCATCTTTCTTTCTTCAATGAATTTCTTTGTATTGTTATCATTCTTCTCACGTAAACGACGATCTTTCTCTTGTTTGTTACGAAGAGTTTTATCACTCGTTACCTCTTTCGCTGTTTCTACGGATGTCTTGGCTTGCTTACTCTTGATTTCCTTGTTTTCTCTGTAAAAAATAATTTATTTACTACTCAACAACTATTAACCAAATGTAGCCTATACTAGTGGATAACTATAGGAAAATTATATCAAAACCATCTCACAATAAAGCTTTTTCACAAACGTTAAAAAATAAGTACTATTTCATTTAAAACTAGTTCATAACATTACTATTCCTGACATAACAGGAGTTGTCAAAATGAAACTTTTAGGTTAATATTTGTATGTTAAAAATTTCAAAAAGTGTGATAAAAATAATATTAAAAAGAAATATAAATATACTGATGAACCACAATTTTATATTCAACATTTGGCGTACATTTTAAAAGGATGATACTAGAGTTACTTTCTCAAATAATAAATGAATGGCCAAACCATGAATCAGAGTTGTTTCCTTACCTTTCGTGTTTGGCTGCCAACTGTTTCAATTGCATTTCTTGTACCATTTCCATTAATTTCTTGAGAATATCTTCTTGAGCTTGAAGATGTTCTTTCATCATATCCCATTCTTCCCTTCGTTGACGTTCAACCATATCAGACCATTGTTTCATCTGTTCAGCTACTAACTGCTTCACCTGTACGTCTTCCAGTAATTCAGATGGTCTGAAAAGTACGATATGTTAGAGAAGTGTGACATGATAAGTTTTGCATTGAGAAGATTTGGGGTCATGGCTTACACCATTATATAGAGGTACCACAAGTACAGATATACTTAATATAAGTTATAATTCAAGAAGTTTAACACAAACAGGGGTGTCATTTCTACTTTTCAAAACAGTGATTTGAAGGAATATCGGGGTCATTGTTGCGAGGCCTATTCCTCTTTCATTTCATTAAATAAAATCCTTTTGCCCCTCAACATTTAATCTGGCCCGGGACATTACAGAGTTAACATAAATACTGTAGCGCCCATTCTGTTTGGAATACACTTGGTGGGTACTGTCATTACTATCTGTTTCATTTGTTGTGCATTCACTTGTACAGTATACTATATATATTCTTCAATTTATTTTTAGAAACTTCACTACTTTTTTTTATTTTGCAAATTGGAAATGTATATATAAATGAAAAAATAAAGAAGACACAAAAATAAGGGAATTTTTGTGCGATCACAAGATACTTCCGTATTTCGAATATCGAGAAAACGAGTAATAATCATACAAAAATGAGCACAACTATTTTTATCTATGAACTCGAATTATATATATAGATTATTTCACTAAATGATTAGTAAAAGGGAAATTATCTGGGAAGTTATATATAATGATAATATAATCATAACATCGGGTGGTAATAATAATTAAATCTCTTCCTATAGATCAAAGATTAGATTTGTAATTTTGTATAATACATCTATTTGCAATTGCATACAACAAAATATATAGACAGTTTTGCAACGGGAATATACACACATTCAAAGTGTATGATATACTTAAATATTTCGTAGATCTCTTTTTACAAGATGACACGAAAAATTACATTTTTTTCATTCACTATTACATTTGCAGATCTACAGAATTAATTTAAAACTTTTTTCGTAATGTTTAGTATAACAATTTTTTTACAAAATCAATATAAGTTATTTGAATCTACATTGCAGTATTTTTTTAGATAACAATATAGTTTCACAGTAATATTTGGTTTCTAAGTTACACAATAATTCGAGGTCAAGAAATTATAAACATTTTACTCTGACCAATGGTATCTCCATAAGAATTAGTATATTACACGACAGTTCTATGCTATTACATTTGGAGAACACTTCAAAACTTAAAAGTTTGTTCAAAACTTACTTTCTGCCTTTGATAATTTTCTCTACTGCAGTGCATTGTTGCTTCTGTATCATCATTTTCTCTTTCTGATGCTTCTTCTTCAATGTTTCAAGATCCTTCTGATGTTTCTTAGTAGCTTTAGCAAAACCTTTCTCACTTTTTAAACTCTCCAGTGTGATCGCATCAAACTTCAAATCCTCTGTAAGAAGATAAATTTATTACAATTATTACAGCAATTTCCTGTAAAATAATTTAATAAGGTACTTTATTTTATCTATTACTTGTAATCGTATAAATAGGCCAGAGGCCCGTTTTACACATAATAAATAAGGTGTTTTGCCATAAAGATTATTATCATATAATATTTGATTAGGTCACCTAAGTAATTCAATTTATTTGACTGGTTTATTCAACGTGGAAACTTCCTGACTGCATATTTAGTAATAGTGCAAGAGTTAGAGTAATAAAGCAGCCAATTGCCAATATGATTTGAAACATCATAATATTTCAACATTTATACAAAGTCATTCTCAAATGAAAATAATTCACAAAAAAATGATTGGCTGCTTTATTACTCCAACTCTTACACTATTGATTGGTTTAGATATGTTAAGTGAATTTTGGTTTGAGCGATATTGTGCATTTCATGGAATCAAATCCAGTAAAGTCAGCTACCATCATGATCTTTTAATGAATAAATTATAGCAATCACGTTTTTATTAAAAATCCCAAAATGAAATTAATGTTATAAAAGTAATTCCTTACTCATTACTCTGAGTTCTTCCTCTTGAGGACAAGTGGAATGGCCCAGAGTTAACAAATTACATCTAATACTTAAAAAAAATGGTGTTGCTGTTTACTCAAAATGTAAAAGAAATACTTTATTTTTATTTCATATTCTGTTATATTGAAGTTTACGTAATTGCTATAGTAAAAAAGTCATATGATTAAAAAACGTACGTAGTACAGTATATTATTTGCAAATGAATCCTACAATCACGGCAATTTTTCTTTATTTGAATGTGAATTATAATACTGCATCATATTACATAAGCAACTATCAGAAATAAGTAATTAAAAAACAAGAACGTAAAAGAACCTATGAATAAGTCAAGAGAGTGTGTGAGTCTCATATTCTTCAACATTGTTAAACAATATATAATTTATAAATAATAATAATAATAATAATAATACGTAAAAATTGAAATAATACAATTATTTTAAAGTCACATTTCAAAAGTTTTTGATTCCCAAAACCAAATGACGCAAATAAAATAAAATGTTTTACATACCGTACATTATTAAGTGATTGATAGAACGCATTACTAATTTACACAGAAAATATTTTCTGAATGAATGTTTAGATATTATTGCTATGATTATTTCGCTCTTCAGATTTTGTTTAATAACCAAAACCACCATTAAATAAAATATTTAGTCTTAAAAACTCAGATGTATTGCTTCAAAGCCCGTAGGTCCCCACTGAGACTATTCAAAACACAAGTCACATTACTCAACCTCATTTTTTGTCGTCTTTCTAATTGTTCTCATATATGTGGTCAATGTATTACTGCTTACCAAACATCACTATAAAATTACAATAACAAAAAAAGTTGTCGGCTCTAAATTTTCTATTGGTATAGGTACTACCACCCATGATATTTCCCAGCATAGCAGGGAAGGAAGTATCCATCACTACCATCACAATTAAATATAAATAAATCTGATAACTTACAATATTATTGTCCATGATGATGGGATATGATCACTGATGTTTATTACAAAGTGGACAGACAGCAACAATTCAATTTTAATGAAACTTAATATTCAGTTGTTTTATTGTCAAAAAGTAAACTGATTCTACAACACAAAATTCATTTGTATGAATCCGTGAAACTAACTATGTAAATTTCAAATATAATATTTTTAAGGCAAACTATAGATCAAATCAATAATAAAAAATAATATGAAATAAAAAACACTTATAAATAATAATATAAGTTAAAAGTGACTCTTACCTCTCTGTTCTTCTTGTGCTTTAATACTTTGTACACCACCTTTGTTCCCACCAGCACTTCCAAACTTAATAACACTATTAATATCAGATTCTTCAATACCCATTGCTTTCATTTGTTGAGCACGCTTCTCTTGAGCAGAAAGAAATGCTCGTGGATCAGAAAGTGCATCCATAAGATCTGAAACAGTCAAACATAATAGATATTTATAACACTTTTAAACATATACATGGAAAAAATTAGAAGGTGGGATGTATTTCGCCTTATTAGATTCTTTAGTGACTACTTGTTTATCAAAGTCTTTTTTCGAAGAATACAACTTTTGGATGGTCTGACGTATGAATGAGTAATATACGTCACATTCCTAATGTCCCTCGTAAGTTTCTATTCCTATAATGTGTAGTATAAACAACTAAAGGCTATTATCCTCTTACATGCTGTTTGTTTAGCTTACACCATAGTATCCATATGGAACAATGAAATGTTTAGATGCTCTTTTTGTGTTCTACAGATTCATCATAAGGTCAAGAAGTAGTATGCTGTTATCTCATTTAGTTCGTTACGCAAGTAGTGGGAAAAAATGTCTCGTTTCAGCAATTTATATATTTGACAAACAACAACATTATAATAAACTGTTATTACTATGTGGTACTTTTAGATAACATTATGTTAGGTCAAGATAATGGAAATAGTTTTGGTTTAATTAAACAATACTATAGTATGTCGGATGAAACAGCTATTAAATTAATGAATCTTAATAATGGATTTTCAATCGTTCGGTATGATTGTACTGTTATCCTTGTCTGGTAGTACACAGATTCACTTAAAAACTTTATTGTAGGTTTACATCTATCTCCATTCTCCAAGCTCTCAAAAACATAACAGCAAATGAGCAAAATAAAAATACAGTATACATCCATGATGAAACTGTATTTACGATAGGGGTTTCAAGTCCCGCAAACTGGAATAACATAACTATATAAATAAGTACTGATGGCAAACTGATACCTTTAAATGTAAACTCAAATATAATTATAGCCTGGTAATGTGTGTTAACTTTTAATTGAGGTTCCCTGTATATAAACAGTTAGACACGAGATGATATACTACCCTAATGTTGTCTCCATATAGACTTGCAACATAATTTTAAAACGTCCTCCTTTCGGATTTTAATTGTAACTATGGAAGGGATAGAGTAAATAGATGCCGGAAACCACCGGAGAAGAAAAAAACGGAACACGAAATCATTTATTTTTAAATTTTAATTCTTACTTAAAAGTAGTTCCTGACTTTCAGATATCATCATCACTCACTCAAAATTCACAATTCTACTAAATTATCAAACTTATATTAATTTATACCTAGTAAACAATAAAGCCCACAAAGAAAAAATATCCTAATAAAATTGTCCTAAATATTTCTACCACAATAATAACATTGATTGAGATCAATATCAATATGAAAACAAATTATATCACCAACTATTTTTTCCTGTATTTTTACAACCGTTCAACGTAAACATTGACGTCAATGAATGATTAATTTGTTAAATATAGAATAAATGTTTTGAAGCTGTTGTAGCACAAAAAGCAAGTCGTAAAAACATGTGAACTTACGCTATACTACAAGTATCCGGGTGACACACTACTATATATATTCACCACGTAATAAATATTGCTCCAAATATAAGCAGTATGCACACCTTTTCTTCTTAGAATTCACCGAAACAGTAAGAGATAATATATTAAGGTATTAATGGGAAGTTATACTTTCAAACAGACATTGACGTGTGTTTCGACGTAAATGATATACACAAGAATGTAACATTTTGGAATTTTTATTTTAAGCCGATTTGTGCAACGTATACATACTGTCATTATCGCTTCCAATATTATCTGGTAAAATAGTGATGAATACCCTGCTTTATCATGCGGTATTCAATTAATTTTCCAATTTTTCCTATTTAATATTTTTTATACTATTTGGTTCTTGACTATCATAAAAATATTGGAGTCTATTATAATTGATCACTTTCTGTTTTAATTGGAAGTTATTACATTACAAAAAAACATTAATAATACATTTTCAGAAAATAATCAGAATAGGAAATATTATGCTTATTGACTACAATTACTGTTTCGTTGGTTTAACAAAAAAATTCTAGCCATTCTCAAAATAATTATATCACTTCCTGTATTATCCAAATATATATATATATGGGGTGCTTATAAGAAGATCTTTACACAGGCGCGGATACAGGGGGCGTCGTAAAAAAAAATAAGAAGAAATAAAAAAAAAATAAGAAGAAATAAGAAAAAAGAAGAGGAAGAAAAAAGAAAAAAAAGAAGAAGAAGAAGAAAGAAAAAAAAGAAGAAGAACTTGTGTCACAAATGACATCACTTATGCCTAATGAAGCGAAAATGAGTTGTTCAACAGATTTCATCAACATTGCAACATCATATAAAGACCAAACTGGTGAAAGTGATAGTGTGGTGCTAAATGCAGAATACGAACGTTGGTGCTCCATGTGGAGTCTCGTGCAAAATAAGCCATCTTCTGCCCTGGATGCTTTCAATAGTTCTGATGCCTCATTCTGCCCGATCATCGCAAAATTGTTACAGATTTTTGCAACACTTCCGGTTACTACACCCACTGCTGAAAGGACCTTTTCAACTCTACAGTATTTTGAAAAAATACCTTAGAAGCACTATATCTGAGGAGCGTTTAAATGGACTCGCTCACCTCTACATCCATAAAAATATCAACATAGATCCCGAAAACGTTATTGACATTTTTAGTCAAGAAGCAAGGAAGAAAG
>JAQIWE010002690.1:0-12813 GCA_034698565.1 Campodea plusiochaeta | reverse complement strand
AAAACGAAAAGTTAAAAATTACTATACAATTATATAATACTAAAACACAATATACTTACAGAAATAAAAACAAAAACTTGTAATCACATCCGAAGAGAAAACTAACTATGAAAATATTGCATTGTTATGTCGGAGAAGAATAGTGTCAATTTCTTATTTCATCCGGTTGAGTTGTATTGATCCTGATAATCCTAATGACTTTCTTACCAACTTAATACGAGCGTATATTGTATATATAAATATAATTTTAATTTTGTTTTCAGATGTATATTTGATTCTTGTGGTTGTGATCTTGGAGGTGATTGTGAATGTCTATGTACAGCTATTGCAGCTTACGCGCATCAATGTTCAATACAAGGTGTACCTATCAAATGGAGAAGTCAAGAACTATGTCGTAAGTTCAGTTATAAATTTTCTTCTTCTTCCGTAGAAACTTTCTTCTTCTTCCGTGGACCCATCCATGTAAAATATGAGTTAGGACAGAATAATCCGTTGTATATTTTTAGTTGCTACAATATATTTATACTACATGCTCGCCAGACATGTGGACGCAGCATTGCTCTAATAAAAACATTGATTAATGTTCAAACAGTGATCGTTGTCATTATTTTAACAAATTTGGTGTGAATTTGGATATAGTTAGATTTGCACCAAATAAGCTGTACTTCCTCTCAATAAATAAATATCACTGAATTAGTTACATTAAAATTGTTTGTAATTTTGGATTTCCATTTGTCTTTGTAATCATCGCAAGTTGATTTGTAGTGTTTCCAAATCTCTGATTTTTAAAACCTATTAATTAGTTTCTGCTTTTTCGTCCTTCATTAATTTCTATACTCTTATATTCTTACAGCTATCCAATGTGATGAGAAATGTTCGGAGTACTCCTCATGTATGTCTGCATGTCCACTGGAAACGTGTGATACATTACATGGATTAACAACATCAAGAGATATGTGTGGACAAGATACATGCGTTGAAGGATGTCAAGGAAAGAAGTGCCCACCTGGACAAGTAAGGGTTAAGAATATTTATTAATGGAAATGAAAAGCCGAATTCCGTAATAAGCACTCTGTATATTATAGGACATTACCCAACATGTTTCGAATTAAACAATTCATCATCACGGGTACATCTATGAGAACAAAAGAAAGATAATAGAAGTTGTAACAAAATAAATACTTACATAACTGCAATTAGATGTTATTATTTTAAATACAGAATAGCAAGTGCAAAAAATTCATGTTACAGTATAAAACTCAAATGCCATTATTTACAATTTCAAGCGCTCTATTAAACAAAATTTAATTTTTATATACACCAGGATAATTATGTATTAACAATATCATTACTTCTAGAAATTTCAGGTGACTCCCAGAAATTTAACTGCCTTTTATCTCTAACATTATATAATAAATTAATTCTATCAAGTTTACAACTAGGGTGTTTATTAATATGTATATAGCAATAGAACTATTAGGATTATTATTATTATTATAGGAGACATCTCGTTCATGTTCATTGAATCTATCAAAAATCCTTTCTTTGGCTTGACTAATATATATTTTACCACAAGTACATATAAGTTCATAAACACCACCACCTTTATCCTTAGCATCCAAAGGGTCTTTATTATTTCTAACTAAACTGCAAATTTGAACTACTATTGAAAATATTTATTAAGTTATTGCTATTGTAATTTAAATGTGTTTTTTCTTTCTGTTAGGTTTATAACAATGAAGTAGATATGAAGTGTGTTGTTATTCAGGAATGTAAAACTGTTTGTATTGTTACATCGAGTGGGTTTACTTATTTTGAAGGAGATATCGTTGAAGAGGATCCATGCCATACATGGTAGGGATATAGAAAACGAAAGGATTATAATTATTTTGAAATAAAATTATGCTTCCAAATGAATTTCAAATTAAATTTAACATTTGCAGTTCTCAAATATGAATTTTATTATGACAGTTACAAGCTATTGAAATGCTCATTTTAAAGTGCCATTGCAAAAGCAGTTTCACTCTTGAAATTGATAAGTTAGAACGTTTTCTCCTGATAGTTAAAGAAACTTCTGATAATCACAATTAAAGAAACATGGAATAATGGGGAGTTCTGTATTTGAAATGTTATTCTTAGGGAGCATAAAATTTTCCAAAGGAGAAATAACGAATTTTGTTGAAAACACAACAATGATCTAATAACTGTTCGTATATTCGAGTCACATTTATTAAGATAGAAAATTCTTGTTAATTAGTTTTCTATTGTATCGAAGTCAGTTAATCATTTCAGAATATAAAATTTTATTGCTCGAGGGGGCAATCATTGAGCTGAATCTCGTACAAATTTCACTGAATCACACAATCAGACTGAATCAAGTGAATCTTGGTTACTTAATCAAGTGAATCTGATTCGAGTCTTCGAGATTCAGTGAATCAGAGTGAATCTCGTACAAAAAATGTGAATGATTGCTCCCTCGGTATTGCTTCATCCTTCAACAAATGAAGAAGACTTCTTAATTAACAATTCCACAAAAAGCGTTAAATTCTCTAAATAAATCTTGTATAACACCCTTTCTCTCTCCCTACAGTCGTTGTTCCCGTGGCAAGAAGATATGTCAGGGTACACCATGTCCACCACCCACCACCTTAGCACCATATAGAGTTGAACCTACAACACAAATGTTTATGGAAGGTGGTTGTATATCAGGATGGAGTAAATGGATTAACAACGATCATCCAGTTCCATTCAAGAAGAGTACGGATAAAGAAGCACTCCCTAATGGGAAGAATTCATTGGTACGTGTGGTAAAGATAATACAGTAATTATTATCATAATTATTATGGTCATACATTTCAATAGTAGAAATGTATATTGTATATTGATAGAAATGAAGAGCCGAATTTCGTAATAAGCACTCTGTATATTATAAGACATTACTCAACATGTTTCGAATTGAAAAATTCATCATCAGGGGTACATATATGAGAACAAAAGAAAGATAAATAGTAGGACTTACAAAAGTTATAACCAAATAAATACTTACATAACTGCAATCAGGTGTTATTATTTTAAATACGGAACAGTAATACAGTAATTATTATCAAAGAAGTTGATTTTATATTGAATTATTTTATGAACGGTACATATATTTAACATGTATTCATTAACATAACTATATACGTAGGGTTATTTGGAAATAAGTGGGAAAAATATAGAAGTATAATTTTGCTATTATTATCCATTGAACAGTTTCCTAACTATTTGTATCTGAAACAACAGGAAGAAGGTCGCAGTGAAGTCAGAAACCTTTTGCTATTTCACGAGACGAAATTTAGTTTTATTTAATCTTAAGAAATTAAAAATGTTTACTAATAAAAATGAGAAAATCTATTGATACTGACTATTATTAGTTGGTTCGTGTAATGCTATACTGCTTATGCATATGCCGTATTGGTTCCAGTTCCATTAAAACTGAAATTTCTTTCCTGTAAATACCTTCAACAACACAAATTTCATATATTTTGCAGCTTCTCCAGCAAGTCCCCCAATGCAGTCGTTCAGAAATGCGTTCCATCAGGTGTCGAACTGTAGGTACTCACACAGACTACAAAGTAACTGGTCAAGATGTTGAATGTAGTTTGAATCGTGGTTTAGTTTGTATTGGAAAAGGTGGAGGTGGGGTGAAAGGAGGGGGTGCGAAAGGAGGGAGGGATATGTCATCGTGTTTCGATTATGAGATCAGTGTGCTGTGTGATTGTGGTAAGTAATAAAGTTAGTTATATTTTGCATATTTTATATTCTTTTCACTTTTTTAATAATAATAATAATAATAATTTTATTTATCTCACATGTACATAACATAAAGTTATTTTTAAATATTTCACTTTTTTAAGATCTTGGTCATTTTAAGATTTTATTATTACAGTTTTTTATAATAATAAATGAGCTTTATTGCGTTCTACCGCAGCCATACAATGTAGCAAAATATATATTGATATAGTTATTTCGATTACAGCATTTTAACATGTGACATAAATATATATTACAGTTAGATCTATCAAAAAGCTAAAATTTCCTTTACCAAAATTAATCAAATGAACCAAACTACTTATTATTATTTTCCTCTTCTTGAAGTTCTCACTTCACATTTAATATTATTAGGCCATCCTAAGGAAATCACTGGATTGACTTTTATGTAGTTACATGTACCTTGATACTTGTATTATTTAAGAGGAAAATCAAAACTTATGTTGTACATCTCGTGCAATATTTTTGTTCTTTTGAATTGTAAGTCATCTTAACCACTGTATAAAACCTCTTTTTGGTAACTGGTCATTATAAAATCCGTCTCATATTAACAGGAAATGTAACTACGATTGTTCCTCCTACTACAACTGTGGAAATACCAAGATATATGGAAGAAGCAACTACAACGTAAGCAATATGAAACAGCAGAAATACTTTAGATCTATGTTTATTACTTGTCATTGTATTTTGTTCCGCAGCTGGCATTAAAAATTGTTGTTAACTCATATGACTCTTTCTACATTTTAATTTCTAAGGAAAAATACAGTTTTTTTTTAAATTCTGCCATATATTCAAAACATTATTGATTACAACATAATATTGCAAAAATATTAATGTAATGTTTTTTTAGCACGACCATTCCTCCCCCACCTCTTCCCACCTGCACTGATGGTTGGACTGCCTGGATGAATTCTAATACACCTGATTCTATTGGAGAATTTGAAACTGTTAACATATTACGATCCAAATATTCATTCTGTCCTGATCATATGATCACTAAAGCTGAATGTAAACCAGTAGAAAACCAGTCGCAGTTACCAGGAATTAAAGGGCAGGAACCACTATGTGATACACAGGTATGATTAATGTTCTTAGTACTGTTCGATATATTGCTGTATTCAGTTCGAGAGATATTTGCTCGTTTTATATCACTTATAATTAGCATAATTTTCTACTACTGAAAAATCAAACAGTAGTAACATTTTCAAAATTTATGTAATTCATGCAAGTCTATATTATTAATGCATAAAGTATTTGCAAATTTTCGTTGGCACCTTTTAAATCTATAGTATATAAAATGTAATTTTTTATTCAGGGATTTTCTTTTATAATCTTCTAGAAACAATAAAGTTGAGTTTCGGAAAATGTTTAAAAAGCACCTATAATTATTTGACCGTAATTTTGCTACTCTTTCCATACATGGATATTTTCAGTCATAACTTTATAAGGAATTTTTACGACTAAGTTGTTATATTTTTTTGCAGGGTTTTAGATGCCGTAGTTATGGTAGTTCTTCAACATGTCTTGATTACGAAGTTAGATTCCATTGTCAATGTAAATGTACAGATGGTCTCGGGATGGAAAATGGAGACATTAAGGTAAAGTAAAGTTTTGATGAATTTACTTATCCGACAGAGCTTTGAGAGGAACTTTGATTAGAAGGTGAACTGAAACGTGATAATAAATATAACTGGAAACAAAAGTATGTGGATAAATTCCATCGATAAACACGAAAGTTTAAATGAGAATTGGAAATGGACTGTAAACCTCACGATATCAATATTCACTATAGCAATCAAAATCCTTTTCCACTCCTTAGGTTATTTTCTACAATTTAGCATAATTAATTTCTGAAGTATTCTATTTCACCTTATCTGTTGTATATATTTCAGGACAACCAAATCAGCGTCTCAAGCTTCCAAACACCTGGTACATTAGGCAGCAAAGCCCGTCTGAACAAGCAAGGTGCCTGGGTATCAGCTGGTAAATCACAATCACCAACAGAAGAATGGATTTCAGTAAAATTTGACGTCATCAAAGAAGTGACCGGGGTCGAAGTTCAAGGTCACTGGGTCAGAGAGGAATGGATCGAATCCTTCGTAATATTTTGGAGTCAGGATTTACAGGAATGGATTCCTATTGGGAATGATGGTACAGAGGAACCAATGGTTTTTGTTGGTAATAGTGATAGTACTAGTGTTGTTAGAGTGTTGTTTCCGCAGCCGGTGTTTGGTATGGGTATACGGTTGGTACCTGTGACGTATCATGGGTGGATTAGTTTGAGATTTGAGTTGCTCGGATGTGATTTAGAAGGTATGTAAGAAATATTTTACCTTTTTAATAAATACACTAGCTATACTGCAGAAGTTATACCATCGACACTAAAATTGTTCGGTACTTACTAATTAATTACTATCTATTTTATTTTTACAATATTCATTACATTTCTTCGAAGATCATCAGTGCTGTCTTAAATTAACTGCTGTAATTTGCAAATTACCGCCGATTCCAGTAGAAACGAAAGTTTATATAAAAAACTTATTGTTAATAAGAAACATGCAAATAATTTTAAATTCTAAAGTAAATATTTTATTGCCATTCTGTGTTTCATAAATTGGAATTATATATACATAGAAACAAGACAATAATTTCAAATAAAAACGCTTATGCATTTCACTCTTTTTTTCCTCTGAGTATACACTGTATGTCGATATTAAAATCAAGTATTATATAATTAATACATTAGTATTGAAGCATGCAAGTTATTTACTATTTAATTTAAAGAAACTTGTAAGATTTGCCCAAATTTCTTTAAATTAAAAAGTATTATATAGTTTAATTCCATGAAAGTATCTAACATCTGTACGTACATATTTTCAGAACCAACAACAACTGAAACTGCTACTACAACAATTCGTCCTAATCCTCGTCCACCATCACAATGTGTAACAAGTGGTTGGACACAGTGGATGAGTTCTCATATACCAACTGAAGAAGATTGGGTGAGGCTGCCAGTAGATTACCAAACAATATATAGAAAGCATTTAGTTATTATATTCCTCTTTTTAATCGTTAGTATGTTATTTAGCATCTTCTCAATCAAGAATTTTAGTCATTAAAATCATGCTTGTTAACTTTTGAAATTGCAAAGGTAAGTTTTTTTTTAATTTTTAATATTGTACACAAAAATGTGAAATAGTACGTGAATTTTCTTTTGAACTTCCGAAAATGCTAACAACTCTGTCCCGCCATAAAATATTTGACTGTTTTGGTCCTCCATGTTATACTTAATCATATTTATGATCTTATTTTACCATCAAAACCTATTTGTTGCAGCCAAACCTAAACAAAATGAAAGTCATAATTGATATTTAATAAACTAACTGTTATTTGAAAGTCACATGTAAGAACATTAGTGTCTTCAGCGAATTCTATAATTTATAGCATTGTGTCTTTCGTAGGATGAATCCGAAACATACACTGACTTAAGACGATACTATGATTTCTGTAAAGAAGAACACATGACTGGAATTCAGTGTCGTATTAAGAATGGTCAAATTCCATTCAGTAAATCTGGACAGAGAGGATTAGTCTGTAACCTCAATGCAGGATTCATATGTGCTGATATGCTACAATATCCAAACCGTAAGTTAAAATATTATAAATCAATTATTCAGTTAATGTTCTTATGTATAGCCTGTACTGTATCCACTCAAAAACGTTTATCCCAAATCAGTGTTGGGTTCCTGTTTCCGTAATAAATTAATATTACAGCTTTCACTTCCTTTCTTACCATAATAAATGGAAGCTCAAAATTCAGAATTTCCCAAGAATATGCTACACCTTTAAATGTTTTCTTAACATAGCTTGTAAGAAAAAATAAAGTAAGTTGCATTATTTCTCTACCCCTTTGTAATATGACGAATAATGGAGATTTTCTTCTTGAGATTGTTATCCCAATGATTTTTATGAGAAGAAGTTTCCCCGATATCTATACTTTATTGAATTTTCTAATCAACTTTTCGCAGCATAAAACTAGTATAGTACTATAAATGAAATGTTTTTAACTGACTACTTTGCATTGGAAAAATAAATTAAGAACAAGAAATATTTCGGCTCAAGTGGGACTCGAACCGATGACCTCGGTCTATCCAGGACCGTGCTCTATACCAACTGAGCTATTGAATTCGACAAATTTTTCTCATTCATAATTTTAGATAATAGCTACTCGTCAAATGGAATTAATCAAATTGCAAATACTAAATGACATTGAACTGTCCTGGATAGGCCGAGGTCGTGGGTTCGAGTCCCACTTGAGCCGAAGTTTTTCATGTTCTTAATTTATTTTTCCAATGCAAAGTAGTCAGTTAAAAACATTTCATTTATAATATATATTACTTTGGAAACCTTCTAGTAATTTAGTTTAAAATAGTATAGTTCTGTATATTTAAGTGAAGATAACATCTTTTAATATTCATCATTTCTCCTTCGTTTACCATTTCAGATTGTCACGACTATGAAATCTCCTTATTCTGCAACTGCAACGAAGAAACCACCCCTGCGCCTCCTGAACCCGATTACCCCTGTGACCCAGCCATACCCATGATTCCACATCTTGAAGACTGCCACATATTCTATCAGTGTGTACCGACCAATGACGGAGGGTATGAGAATGTTGAAAAGACCTGTGGACCAATCATGATGTACAATCCAAAACATCAAGTTTGTGATTGGCCAGGGAGCGTCATCTCTGTTAGACCAAGTTGTGCTAAAGGTAAGGACAAAAGGATAATATGTTAATAACTATATATTTTCTAGGTTTCAATTTTGTCATTTTTCATTTATTGAGTATTAAAAAGATATTTTCTGTGGTTGCTCCGTATGAATAATTATGAACTCGATTACGCTGAAATCACTAATCAATATTACATTCAAGTATATGAAGGAGCAACTCTTGATATAAAGGTATTACTGTATATATTATATCATCGTTCATATTATTGCTGTATTGTGTTTGTTAATTTATTCTTTGATTCATAAATTCCAGAGGGAATTTATGAAATTTCCAGTCAACAGGGGAAGCACAGCTGGAACAAGATAGGAGAAAGTTTTCAGCTCAGTAAAACACGTTCAATAAAAAAGTAACGAAAAAAATAATATTTTTAACGAAATATTCGAAGATCGAAGTTCAAACTTGTGACAAATAGACATAATTTTTGTTTGTCACCATGAGATAAAATAACAATAAAATACCATAACAGTATTGTTATTAATTCTCTTCTTTATACAGTCAATTTTATAATGCTTCATTTTAAATTTACCATTGCATCTTCCTATTTTGATAATATAGTTTTCTACCAATATAGCAATCTTCTAGTAAACTTCTTGTTTATTTGTTAACAATGTTGCCGTGACTTTTCAGAATTCGCTACAACAACGACCGAAGCACCAATAATAACCACACCGTCCTGTATTGAAGGTTGGTCAGACAGGTTAAACATAAGTCACCCATCCACTGATGGTGGTGATTATGAAGTTATTGATAAGTTTGAAGAGTTAGGAATTATGCCATGTTCTAAAGATCTTATATGGGATATTGAGTGTAAATACTCGGAAGTTAGAGTGTAAGTTCAGATCTTATAGAGCGAAGGAAAATATGGGTTTAATTTTTGTCTACCTATTACTTCCCTGAAGCGTTTCTTTACAGAACAGTGGTTTGATTTGATAACTGTCTTTGAATAAAGAAATATTACAGAATTATTTTTAAAATATAATATAAATATATAAATAACTTTATTGAGGTGGCAATTAGGAAAATAATCCTCTTTTGTCTTTTCAGTGTATACTCTTTTACACATACAAATTTTAGAGTTGCCATCTTCTTTCTTGTTACTATATTTTATTGCAAATAATGCTGACGTAAAGGAATTGAAGATCGAATAGGTTTACTCTATTTTCCTTTGGTATAAAGTACTAATTATTCTGTCAATTTTGGTGAAAACAGTAACTTTCTACGTTTCTTTGTTCCTGAGTTATAACAGTTCTTAAAACCATGCCTGTGACGTCATTGTAGTGGGATGAAATTGTCTTTCTCATACAGAGGATGAGTGTATGAACCTCTTGTGACGTAGTTGTAGTGTGAATCCTGTGATATCCCGAAACTTCGGAAGGGTATATCTTGAGAACGGATGGGCGGATTCACATGATTTTTTTCTCTGAAATTATTTATAGTTAGTGAGGGAAAATTTTCTTCACATAATAGAATTTTTTTTATCTTCAATCCCTTTCATTTCTATTTGTACAGTATAATACTGTAAATCATTTTAAGTAGGGATAGAGTGGGATTGTCAGTTTCACAAAAATGTTTTTTTGCTTTCTGTTGTAAGTATTTTATAAAAAGATTTTTTTTTCATTCTGTACTGGGACGGTTATTTCCATTACCATTATAATAGCATGTCCTTTTAATACTATTTTGCATTTATTTAGTTGTTTTATCTGAAACAAAAGTTAGAAATTTAAATTTAACAATTAATTATACTGTATACATCTTCACTATCCATTTCGTCCATTTAGTTAGAAATGATACTTTAAACATGAAAAAGTTAAGGTTAATTTCATATCGCCATGAAAACATTTCAATGTTATTACGATAACTTCCAAATTCCTATCCATTCCAGTGCCAGTCGTTCCTTCAACACAGCTATTGAAGATTTCTCAGGTGTTGATTTATATGACTACACAGAGTCAGGTGATGTTGTGACGTGTAAGAAAACTGTTGGTTTAGCTTGTAATAATAAACAACAAGGACCAGGAAGGAAATGCAAGGATTATACTGTTAGATTCTACTGTGGATGTGGTATGTTCCTGTTCAGTATGGTAGAAATCTGGTTACTGTTTAATTCAGTGTTTCATACTTTCATTGTTCACTGTGTAACTTTCACTGATTTTTCGAATAACATAATAATAATAATGTAAAGTGAATGACACAAAATAGGATATTTAGTTTTTAAAATTTGATTAAATAAATTACATTTTTTTGTTGGACAGTATAACAGCATAAATGAATTGCAAAATTCTTAAAAGGATTTTGAAGGAAAACGTTTCCCGAAAATGATAGTCACAAATATTTATGAAGAAAAAATGGACTATGGACTTTGAATGTACTTCAATGTTTTAGTAAAATCGTTGTTACTGTAGAAAACACGACTCGAAAATTAGATGACCAATATCTTGAATAACAAATAAAGACTCATTTTTCTAAAAATAAAATTGTCTAAATTTTTTGAAGCTACCTTCCTGTTTTTTATGATAATAAGGTCAAACTTACTTTTTGAAACACCCTTGTAAAAGAGGATACTATATTTTATTATTGTTGATATTCAGGTTCACCAAAGACGACAGCAGTTCCATTTGTTACTGAGAAACCACTCATTATAAAAGCAACAACAGAAGAAGAAATGATGATGGGAGGTAAATTAAATTTTATTTTATTATGATTCAAAAGAAAATTAAAATTATTTTCAATTTTAAAAATCAGCTGACGTAATTTATGACTTCTGAAGCAAACGCAGTATAGCCGTTCTGAAAATTGAAAAGTATGAAATATTTTGTGGACAGGGTTAGATTGGGGCAGTAAGTTACGAAATAGTTCCATTCTGATTTTCTTGAAACTTGGTGGAGATAATAATAATAATAATAATAATTTTAATATATTGCATATTGTCTAGAAGAACACTTATTCTATGATGAAATAAAAGCTACCTTAACGTTCTTCTTATAATGTTTATTCAACCGACCAGGTTTCGGTTTTCAAAAAACTATAATCGGGGCCATTGTGAATAAAAACACATTTTCTAATAAAATATAAAAAAACTCAAATATTATAATAGAAAAGTTGTGTTTTTATTCACGATGATAGTTTTTTGAAAACCGAAACCTGATCGGTTGAATAAACATTATAAGAAGAACGTTAAGGCAGCTTTGATTTCATCATAGAATAATAATAATATTTATTGGTTTTTAAACAGATATATATATAATCCAAGAGACACAAATACAATTATTTAATTATGTTATATGAATATGATTTGGCATATGTACACTGTTCACAAAAATTAGATTATAGCTGTCTATACGAAGGTTTACCTGTTTTATATTATAATTTCCGTGATCAGTGGCTCCAGTTCACATAGTCAAATAACACCTCCAAATTTCATTAAAATTGAGGGGGGCAGATCGTGGAGCTTCCTCGTCAGTGTCAGCCATTGGGTAATGAGTCAATATCAAATCAGTAACCCAAGTTATCCAATATGATGTAAGTTTTTCATAGCCGTCTAATGATCCAAGATTGAATGGTTATTCATTGAGTATAACTTGGGTCAATAACGTGTCGTCAGATTACTTGAGTTAATAGGTCGTTGGTTCACGCGAGTCTTGTATCAAAATACAAAATATTATTTTGATTCCTTCCATCTGTGCCTATAACTTACTTACTTACTTAGGTAGCCCGTTAATCAGCATTAAGCGAGGACTCCAACACTAAGTTGGGTAAAATGTACCAATTTTAAATGGGAGCGTACGAATTTTGTGAATTCCCCGTATGAAATGCACCAATTTTTAAATCGTTACAAATGTATTTTGTGACTTATTTTTATTGCCATTATTTCAGACTGTCCGCCAGGCGAAGAGTACCACCACTGCGCTTTCAAATGCAATCAATTATGCCTCCATTTTGAATATTCACTGAAACAACAGGGATATTGTTTAAATGAAGATGAGTGTGCTCCAGGTTGTTTGTCTACGTTGTATTCAGAGGGATGTCCAAATGGAAGATTATGGAGAGATGAACATAGTTGTGTTGCTCCTGAAGACTGTACTTGTATTGATAATACTGGGTTGACTCCCGTCGTAGTTAAAGTAAGTTACTCAGGGCCGGATTAAAACGTTTTGGGGCCCGGGGCCCGAGCTATATACAAGGGCCCAGGATTTAGTAAATGAGAAGTT
>JAQIWE010002689.1:0-12813 GCA_034698565.1 Campodea plusiochaeta | reverse complement strand
GCAAAAATTGCCTAAAAACGGTGATTTAGTACATGTAAAACGTAAAAATTTCGCGCGACGCCAAAGCCGTCGCAATTCATTTTCTTTCACTTTCAGTTTGGCCCCCACTTAGCAAAAGTTGAAATGACGCCCCTGCACACACCTAAAACAATACATCTACTTAAATAAATTTACGTATCCCTTGTATTATATTTACACGCTTTTATGCTAAGTTTTTGGAACTTTCTTATCTTAAGAGAGTCGTAAGTACCTAAAGTAATGCAAAAGTGGGCTTAATTATTTTATTAATTGACATAGAATATACAAATTGCACAGGGTATGAGAGTAACACCTCATATTTTCTACTATCTTTTATTCAAGATAATATACCTCCATATATTAGCAAATACCTCCATATTAGCCCGGTTTTCAACCTCAACCTCTGAGGCTATAGAGAACAAGTTTAAATGGGCATCCGAGGGGAAGTTCGTTGATTTAAAATGTGTACGAGATTTCAAAATCAATAAAAATACTATGAGATTTCAGATTTCAAACTTAATTTCAAGATTCGAAATTTTCTTATGATTTTGCAAAAAAAAAATGTCATTTACTGCACACTAAGAGATATTTCAAGATTTTACGAATGAATTTGAAAATTTCAATATTTTAGCTGTGATTTTGATATTTTAAGAATTTGGCGTGATTTTGATAAATTTACCAAAATCATGTAATTTTGAAATCTCTCAGTGAATTCAGTAGAGAATCTGTGTTTTCAAGTGAGATTTTGTGATTTTACAAAAAAATTAGAATTTTAAATTTTTTTACATGAATTTATAGAATTTACAGATTTTACCAGATTTCATAGAATTTTAAGATTTCATAAATCATTTTGAGAATTTAGTGAAATCTTCAGAGTTTTTAGAGATTTTAAGGAATCTTTTCTCACAGCGTACGAGATTTTGCTAGTATGAATGTCTCCTCGAGGTTATCCTACTGTGTGATTGGTCATTTCTGAATTTTAAAAATAAACACAAATTTAATTCACAGTCACAAAAACAGGGAAACCTCTCTCATTATTGTGTTTAACGTTCAAACAATGTACCAAAAAATGTCCAGACCTAGAATCCGTAATTTCAGTTATAAGGAATCTCACTTATTTTTTCAAATAGTGTTTTGAGATGCACAAACAAACAATATGATCGTTCGATTCAGAATGAAGTTCTTTAATACCTTCGTAAATATTAATTAAAAATTACTTTGGTGCAATACAAATTATTAAATTCAAAAATTTAGCAATGTCAATTAAATTAATTAGTACAGAGAAAACTAGAGAGTTGAACTATAAAAAAATATTGTAAGTTATAAGATATAACCTTTTGTAACCAGTAGTGAATGATTTCCATCATAGGTTTGAAGTGAAGACCCTTATAGATATATTGTTTCATGGTCACATTAAATTATAACCTGCTCTTTGACAAACTTTTTCCCTTTTTTTGCGGTTCCATATAAAATCGCCTTTGATATTCCAAGATAATTATAATTAATATTTAAGATGATGGTGTGCTTTTAATATTTAATCTATCTAATAATTTTCATCTTACTCGTTAGATACGTGCACTCTCAAAAGAAATAGTTTATCATTGTGTATTTGTTTTAGACGAAATAAATTCTACACAAAGGTTTCAGATCACGATAATGCCAATGACCGGTTTAACTAAGTCAACAAAAAGTTTACAGTCAATATTTAATTTTCTTGAGGAAATGAAAAAAAATACTATGGGATATTCATTCATAAATTAATCTGTCGAACGGTATTGAGCAAAAAAAATATATAATAAAGGAAAGAGAAATAGTTTCATAAAGGATTATAAAAATGTTTCATTTAGCATTTCAATTCTCAAGCTATTTCTCGAGTACATTTATTTTATGTATAATTTCTGGTTGTGATTTTACATCTTTTCGGCAATCAGGTAAAAAGATTTAATTTTGTTGTGTTCTCCATCGCGGATAGCTTTAATTACAGTTTGTGGACGATTTTCATAATTATATTTACTGCCCAATCTGCTTGCAACCTAATATAAATTTTGTCTTTTTTCCAAACTCTGTTTTTATGTCAGTTCTTGTCAGTTATCTTGTTCTTAATTTAAAAGTAAATTATTATTTCTTTTGTCAAAATTAACCAACTCTGAAGAGAGTTTACATTAGTAATGGTTATTAATAATTATTCCAATATTCTGTGTCAATAATTATTGTTTTAACGAATATTTTATCACAGCATTTTCTATCTTTTTCTGTATTTTGTAGACAGCATTTTAGATCGTTTTCCTGTCTTGTATTGTTGCTTGTTATAATTATTTACAGAAATGTTGAATGTTATTATTTTGTTATGACCACAGTTAATTTTGTTATTTTATTTTGTTTTGTAAATGATATATTTTATTCGAGTTAAATTATTAAACATCTGACAGAGTATTTAAATAAATTACGCAAATTCTATTATTACTAAATTACGTCATAACCTATCTAAGTTCTGGTATTTATGATTATCTTGGTTATTTAATTATTCGGTATTTTTCCATTTATTCGTCTACGGGAGACGAATAGAAATATTTCAAAAGTTGTTCTATAAAAATCACAAGCTTGAAAAGAAAGATAAATATCAAATATTCAATAATTGATAATTTTGAACTTCACGACCCGTGCTCTTTAAAACAGTTATTTATTTATTTAAATAGCTTCCTGTTCCTTTTCATTGAAAGCTAATCACTTTTTAAGAGCTAGCCGAGATTTTATTGATTAGTTGGAAACTGGGACATGTGGTTTTTCTAGTCATTAACATTTTTAGCAAATCGATTATTTTAACTGGTCTGTTATTTTTGGCTACCACAAAACCTTCGCCTTATAATTCTGTCTGTAAAGCTCTTTTCGGCAACCCCTAAATAAATTTAGCTCCCTGCACCCCCTTTAATAAAATTAACCCTCCCAAAATTTTGGACCTGGCTACCAGGCTGATTCTAAACAGCAGTAAACGAAACTCCTCCAGATTCTAAGCAACAATCGAAAGGAGTAAATATCTTCCTGTTTACTGGTAGCATATATTACTATAATTCTAATGACGAAATGAATAAAAATAATTCTTCTACTGCGGTAAATAATCTTATACTAGTGAAGCAGATAGAAAGGGGCGATCTTAACCTCCTTGGCAGTAAGAAGAGTTCAAAAATCAAGTTCGAACGAAAAAAGAACGAAAAAAAAAAACGAAAAAAATTCAATTTAATTTGCCAAAATTGTTTTCCATTTACTCTAATCTAAGTTATTGGCTCCTATATTCCTTGAAAAGTTACAATTAAGTTGACATTTACTGTACGCAGTTATTGAAATATCGCCTATCTTTAGATTCGACTGACTCTCCAACTGCTATGAATGAATTTATTTTTTTCAATCTGCACGTGCTCATCATTAGCGATACTACATAGCACCTATATCAAATATCGTGAACTATGTGTTACTATTCACTTTATTCAGTAGCCATGTACAGATAAAAGTACCCTTGTACCATGTTCCATACAAAAAAATTGAAAGGGTTATCAGAAAAATTAATAAGAGGCTGTAACCTATTACTAAGTTGATTACCTTAAAAACGAGAAATCTATATACTAATGAAATAAGATATCTGTTTCAATAAAATAAGTATATTAATAACATTTGTGTTTTTATCTGAAGAACAAAGCGAATAATTTCAATTTATAAAGCATTTAACCTTAAGTTTATAATTATGAACTTATGATCACCAGATTATGTTTTACTGCTATTTAATCAAAAGCTGACTAAAAAGTAATACAGCGAATAGTAAAATTGATTAGTAAATTTTCTGACAAAGTGACAATGTTGAATTCTGATGGCGTGTGAAATCACTGTGTGTTTTACATTATGTTTAATAAGAACCACTCGGTCTAAATTTATTTCGGACTATCTCACTATAATTAACCTGAAACTAAAGAAGATGTATTTAAATTACAGTTACTTATATGATGTCGTAATTGCACCTGCTATAAAACTAGAAAATGCATTTTTTTTTTGCAGATTAGAATAAATTTAGTTTTTTTTTTGTTAAACTTTTTTCGCGGATAATAACTTCATTACTAATGTTATATACAGATGACTGGACAAAAAAAAAAAAAAAAGACCGATTCCAGAACCTTATAACTTTTGAACCGATGTTGCACCGTGTTGTAGGTCTGGATCGTGTTGTAGGTCTGGATCGTGATGTAGGTATGTTCATATTTATATTAAAAATTGTTTTTAAAATTTGATTTTTGAAAAGTGCCTTAAAAAAATCATTTCCAGTGGGTCTTCTACGTAATTTTATGTGAAACATCCTGTGAAATCCCCAGTACTAAAATTTCATTTAACTGAATACTTTCCTAATTGATATTTTCTATTAATTAGTTATTGAAAAGGCTATTCGAGAGATTTATTAAAAGAAATAGGTCTTTGAACATTCAAATAGACATAACTTACTTGGGTTATTTCAAAATGCTACTTAGCCATTCTTAACAATATGAACTAATAGACTATGGTGCAAATTCTCAGAAATGTGGCTGTAAAAAGTGTAGGAAGCATTTTTGAGGAAAAGCTGGCAAACAAACTTTTCAAGATGTATTTGATGTGCTAATTCCGAATATTTTGTTTGCCATCCTCGATTTTGACGTTCAGTATATGCTTCAAATCGCTAAAAAATGGCGGCGGTTTGAAATGAGATACTAATAACTTTTGAAGGGACAAAAGGAAAATGGTGATCTTGGTGTCGAACATGATGTTTTTGTATATGCTGAATCCAAATATTATTTTTTAATCAGAAATGTTAAGGTATTTGCTCAAAACTGATAAAAGCAAAATAAGGGCTATGTGAATCCATGCAATGCAATGTTTTTCATGTATCTAAAATATAGAGGAATAAAAGAGTTATTCTTGTGTATGAATTGGTTTTTAAAACATAAAAATATTTACCATTGCTAAAGTAAAGATGCATTGTTAATACAATTTTGAAAAGTCTTAACAGCAATGGTTTTTAAATTTGAGACCTAAAAGTGCGAAAGAGCGGGTCTAAATTTATCTGTTAAGAACTTTTCCAGTTTTGTAATGTGAGCTAATCTGCTTTTTAATCATCAAAAAGGAAAATGTATTGAATATCAATAAAAGACGTTTATGTAGAACACTGTGTCCATGTTCAAATTAACACTGAATCTGTGAAAATTTATTAAAATTTCAGATTCGGTAACCCAATGTTTATTCAGCATACTAAAAAACATAAAGTTTGACAGCAAGATCACCATTTTCATTTTGCTCATTCAAAAGTTATTAGTATTT
The DNA here is from genome assembly GCA_034698565.1 of Campodea plusiochaeta. Lineage (NCBI taxonomy): Eukaryota > Metazoa > Arthropoda > Diplura > Rhabdura > Campodeidae > Campodea > Campodea plusiochaeta. Next base: position 7,464 of record JAQIWE010002689.1, on the reverse strand, counting down.
CATTTCAAACTACTGTCATTTTGTTTTTTTAGCGATTTGAAGTCAAAATCGAGAGTGGAAAAAAAAATTCGGAATCAGCCCATCAAATACATCTAGAAAAGTTTGTTTGGCAGCTTTTCCTCAAAAATGCTTCCTACTGTCAGAATTTTCGAATATTATCCCAGTCTATAAACAAAAAATTATCAAGTAAAAAAAAATCATAAACTCTTTCGAGAGGAAAGAATATCAAGTAATTATTGATTTTTTTGCGCTATAATGAAAAAAAAAATATATATCACAATTATTATAATTGCCAGTTTTCACTTGTGAAGGATTTTTTCAAAGCGTTTACAAAAAATCGAATTTTGAAAGGGTTCTCGGCATTACAATCATTATCACGTAACATATACATTGTAACGATCACTACCAGCACTTTAAAATGATATGTCAAACACCGCAATATTTTATTCGGTTCTCGAATAATAAGAATGAAAAATAGGTCCGTTTTTTGGACCACATGGAATAAGCACATATAAGAAGAGTTGAAGGGCCTAGAGGCCAATGTGCTTAAGCGATTTTAAAGTTTCAAAATGGTGTTTAAATACCTTAGAAATGGGCTACAAAGTATGTTATAGTTTTCAAAAATTATAGTCCCATGGGGATCTGTTAAGATCACTGATGGGCTAATTTCTTGCACTTCATATATTGAAGAAAAAGAAAAAAAGAAAAATTATCTTGGACTTATGAACTTTGACTTTTTACAGTGGCTTTTTTACAGTTTTTTTAAAAGTTCTTAACTCCGTCAGTTAGACATATACTCAGGATTTTTTTTTAAATCTTGAAAATATATAAAGGGTTTAACTTGTATCCCTGATTTGTGCAGGAAGAAATACAAAGACTCTCACAGCCAGCAAGACTAACGGTATTTTTTCCAGTTCAAAAATTGTGGACTTAGGAACAAAGGTTGTAATTTATTTCATTTTTTGTGGAGTATGTTCCTAAGTTCAGGACTTAAAAACATTGGCTAGGACTTAAGAACATTGACTTCTGAAATGGACGATGCATGTTGAAGTGAGTGGTCTCAGAAAGTGTACTTAGGAGCGTTGGATTTAAAAACGGATTACACCAAAAGTAGCGCCATAAAAAAGTACCATAGAAAAGTTCAAAAAGTGACCTTCTGAAAAAGTGTGACTTACGCACATTGGCCTCTAGGTCCTTCATTTTTCATTATAGTGGCTATAGTTTTTCACAAAGCATGCATTAACTACAACGATGATAACTGCAACTTCTAAAGCGATATATGATATGTGAGTAAAACTACTAAACTGAGATGAACAAGGTTTATTTGGTGATTTCTTTTAATATTATTGTCAATCAAAGAATTTTTGAACTCATTTACAAGTATTGTTAAAGTCGACGTATTATTACACTTTAAAGCAATTTCTATGTATATATAACAAACTCAACAGACATTAAAACCAAAAGAACAAGAAGAAAATGTCCATGTGTCCGAAGTAATCATACACAACATATTAGGAGTTTGTATCCTGATAATTATATGTCAAATGTTGCGCTCCAATATTCTATGTAGCCGAAGTATCAGGACGATAAAAATTACTAATATGAAAAAAAAAATGAAAGTATACCAATGAGAATACGTATATTCGTGTTATTATCCTAATAATGAATATAATTAAATTGTTTGGTGATACTTGTCCTCAGTGATTTCTTTCATATCAGATCTCTTACATGATTTGTTTCTGTATCTTCAAATTTTTTGGTTTAGATTCTGAAAATTTGTTTTGCTAACATAAATATTGATATATAGAACTCTTGGACATTTTCCTCTTTCAAGAGTAAACAATTAAATTTTTACAAAAATGATGTTGTGACTATTATCACATATCTGGACAGCTTACTCTTTTCCCTTTACATTCTTCAAAAGGCAAATTTCCATTCCCAAAGAAGAAGATGTAATGCACAATATTTTACAAAACAATAAGGTTTCCTCTTGACATGAATGATTTCTATCACATAATAATCCACAGGTATTTGTTTGCTGTTTCTTTATACATTATTTTCAATTATAAAATAAAGTTAAGATATACAAGAAATAATCACAAAATATACAAATCATTTTAATGCACACTGAATATGTTTATTAAACTGTATATTTCGTATTATAATATAGTTCACTTGTAAAAAAATTGACCGTACCTGCTAAATATGTTTTAATGATGATAATGCTTTTATTAACACATAACAATGTACACATCATTTTTATGTAATTATAATTAATAATGTAACTAGTTTTTTTTTTTGCTGTTTCAGTAATGTTTTTCACTACTATATTTTGGATTCAATTTATGAACAAGTAAATAAATTTCCATATATGAAAAATCACAAGAAATAAAACGATGTGCACTCAAAACATACTTACTTTAAAGGGAAAATATTTTATGACATTATTTGTTCCTAAGTATTACTGGACGGTGGTTAGTCTTTACCACAAGTTTGTAAATAGTTATGCTATTATCCATCAATCAGAAGGTTTTATCATTAGGATCTCTAGGGCGGAAAATTAGTTAAATATTTTGTGTTTGAAAAATACATGAGAAATTGTTTATGTTAAATTTAGAACTTATATGAAGATTTTGATGTAGAGATATTGCAATTTTCAATTTAACTGTATGACCAATCATCAACTAAATGTTTATAAATATGTGATTTCCATCCTCATTTATATTATTCTGCAATACAAATAATTTATTTATCACAGTAAATAGTAAAACCGTGTTAAAGATGTTGAAAGTGGACCATTTATTTTGCGTTGATACTGAAATCAATCCATATATCGAAATATTATCCAATTATCATCATAATGGCAGTAACCGATTTGATCAGAACTCGCCATTTTAGTACAGGAAACAAAAATATTATTAATTTAATTTTGTTAGAATTTTTCTTCTTTTCAATTATAGAACTTTGAGATTCTATTTTCTATTTGTAACTATAGGTAGAGCCCTCAGAATTTGCCATTTTCATTGTATTAATAAAAGTTGAAATTCAGTTGTTTAGAAAATAAATGAAAAAAGAGGGTGTGCAATTTTTTGTTGGGAATAGTTAGTATAATAAATGTGTATACATCATACTAAAAAGTTAAACCGTATCATTGCGGTGTACTTGAAATTTATGTGAAATTTTCGAAGAATGACAAAATGGTTAATTACAGTAAATCAGTTAAGCATATTTTTATTTCAAAACGTCGTAGCAGCATTGAAATAAAAATATTATCATCTGCTAACTTCAACAATTAAATTTATAATTTCATCAAATACTGCGTAGTTCTAAGATTGATTATGTAACAGTTAATTTTACTCTTACTGTGAACTAAATTTCTGCTTTCAATAAATTCTGAGAGCTCTTACTTTGTAAAAGATGAATATTTGCAGCAATAGATTAACAAGAAAAAGGTGCATAAGAGCATTGAAAATGGAGTACTTGTTGCGCAGCGTTGTTCGTTGAGGCGTTGGTTCACAATAGAAACATTGGTAGGCGTTGTTTTCAAATGCATTCAGTGTATCTGAAATAGAAATTAGAATTAATAGTAACTAAAAATTGTTGATTTAATGTTGTTTAGGAGTAGCAAATGTTATACTAAGATGAGATAAACAAACAGTCGATACATCAATAAAAGAAAAATAATTTTTTCTACATCTACCCAAATAGTGTGTTTCTGTAGACTTGGAGTATTTGTGAAATGCCATGTAAAAACGTTAACCTTATTTAGTCGCTTCAGTTATTGGTTGAATTTATAGTATAACCACATACTATAACCAGCGTAGTTGTACGACATGAAAAATACTGCTGTAACTTCCAGAAGATAGTATGAAAGTTGTTTCTAAGTGTTGCAACACTGCTATTCTAAGATAGAATTGTATTTTGTGAATATATATGTTCCGAAAGTAATGAGAGTGCCAAAAATGTCTCGATTACCCCAACCCCTATCATCCCGACTATTATGTAACAGCACTTCGGGTAGTCTGAGGTTTTTGGCAATATTACAAACAAATCAAATAAATGTTCTTATTCATAAAAAATGTCTACGTCTAAAAAAAGATTAACAGTGTTTCTAGGCATCCTTAGAATTTTATTACAGTTTTCCCCCTTGTGTTCAACATCCCATAGTAACATCAAATTTTGCTTGTATATTTGCTTGTGTATCGAAATAAGATGTAGTTCAAGAAATTTTTGTTGCTTTACAGTTTTGCACAGTTCATCTTAAATTCTGCATTATTTGTTTTAGTGCTATTAATGTTTATTTTCGCTCATTCAATATTTCTATATATCAAAGTTGACCTTTCAAATAAAATGTTTACTTATTGACACAGACGACAAAACGTCATCACGTCATTTAGAAGAAATATAGCACAAAATTCACTTTCTCTTTTTTTGTTGTCAATTTCTTGTTGAGTTTCTATCAGAGCACTTAAATCGACATCAGTGGGCATTGCATAACCTTTATCGAAGGATTTTGATGATGGTATTCTTTATTGATAAAAGTAAAAGGGAAAACAATCTTATATAAACAGTAAATCTATTTTACTGAGATCGAATCCTTTTAAGAAAAACTACTTTTTCATGAAGTTTAAGTGTGCATCACAAGGTAATTGACAGGGGTACTAAATACAAAATATTTATATTTATAGTCATAAAGAAGTAAATGAAATGTGATTTATAATCAGCGCAATCAATAATATTCGTTTCTTATCATACATAGATTGAACTTTCTGTAGGCCTAATAAAAAACATGATTTTTCATTGAACTTTTGGGTTTATCATCCAGGTATACAGTTTTTAGATGAGGGTGTTTTTTAACTGCACCAAGCCACAAAAACTGAACGGAAATCATGGGAAATATTTTTACTCTATTTTATGAGATATTCAGCAAAATTTTAGACACGTTTTTTTTCACAAGTGACAAGACTTCTTCTAAAACATTAAATAAACATTATTTTTAAATTAATTTATTAGAGGCCTGCTAGGGATATCTTATATAAACAAAATGATTAACTGACTATCATACTTTGCATTAGAAAAATTAATTAGGAACATGAAAAATTCGTCTCATCAACATGATGAAGAAGACTTTTTCCAGTTCTATCTTCAATAACTTCATTTATATATTTAAAAATAACAGTATCACCGAGTCTGGTCTGTATGTAGGATGCTGAAAACGTACAATATTTCCTATACTTTGATATGTGCTTTAGGGTCTCCCATATGACAGTTTTGTGTGGAGTTGCATTATCACTCAACAGAATGATTTATTCTCTGAGTTAACGGTGTTACTATTCTTAAGTTTCTTTCTCGAAATTAATAAAGACTTCGGAGGATACAGTTTTTCGACTGATAATAATGTCAGAAATAATGCAGAAAAATGGAATATTTATAATTATTTGAGGGAAATTGTAATGATATAAATATTCCTATAACTGTTGAAAATGGCCTCAAATATTTTGATGAATATCTTTCGTACATATGTTATTCCTTTCAGAAAGTATATGTTTCAATTTCCCTATACACTTTCGTTCAGTTATGGATTATGGTCAACACGTACAACTTTTAACCACTTTCGTGTAATTAGCCATAAGAAAGAGTGTAGTACCGGTAATCATAAAATTCACCGAGAGGCAAAATTAAGTATTATTTTTTATATAATAATTATTAAATGTAATGTTAATTTTCTAACTTGTTACACAATTCATTTTGTCAAATATCGTCTGATTCAAATAGTAGTAGGCAATTTTTTTTTTTAGCTATGAGTGTATTCCCAAAATTGAATATACTTCAGTAATAAATTGCCTTATAATATTTTAAATTACAAATAAACTAAAATAAGCATGATGAAAGCTGAAGGGGAAGGGAGGTAAACTAACTCCATATTTAAAGTTTGGAATAACCCATGAAATTCCACCAGATTCCACCAGATTTTACGGACTTTTATTAAAGGTTTATTTCAGAGTAATAGAATTTCTGTAAAAATTATGCAATAAAGAATCATTTTTTTCTACAATTTTTGGTGCAAAAATTATTGCGGTATCATTTTCCGTTCCTTACTTATAATCGTTGTACGAAAGTGAAAGTGACGTCATTACAATCCAGTAAATATTTATATCTCGTTGTCTGACATAACCAAATATCTAAAATAAATAAAGCAATTTATTTTATGATTTTTTTAAAAATGATTAGCTTATCACAAACCGCTCGCTGGTAAAGCTTCGAAAGTTTCTTAGTGACGTCATTATCTATAAATTTAGGATACTGTATTTAAAAAACGGCTGGGCTTATTGCAACCACTCTTTTTTTTAAAAAAAATCATTAAAAAATGCGAAGAATAATATTATAAAGAAAACTGTAAAAAAAAGAGATTTTGACCTGAACTGAACCTTTAATTAAAATTTCGAAATATTATTTTTAATAAATATCTGCAGTTTTAATTATTAAGCAAACACTAATTATCCATTGAGGAAAATAACCCGAGTTAAACTAAAAAAAAAGTGAGTTAACTCGGCCAATTTTAGATGAGTTAACTCACTTTTTTTTAACACTGATCAAGTTTAACTCAGGTTATCTTCCTAAATGGGTACATAGTATTGAGTAGGTAGTTGATTTATAATTGACAAACTATACTTGTATTAAATCTCTCTGGCAGTAGTATTAGAAGTCCACCCAAAAAGTTTCAGATTTTATTGCACCTCATATTGGATTTTTCCACTTGAGCTCTTTTAACTCCCACCCTCTCCATCAAATATCATGAAAATAACATACCGTAATTATAATACCAAACATGCAAAAAAATATTATGGTTTAAAAAGTAAAACCAGAAAACATGCAATCTAGGGAGAGACAAAATTATGGAATATTATAATTTTTAACAGTCATCATTTCTCTTCAGTTTTATCATATTATGTTATTTAACACTTTATAGGGTGGTTATTTTACAAGTTATAGAAAATGGCTTTTCATTAAAGTTGAAAATGTACGTACAATTAAACGTATTAACTTGTGAGAACAGAACCTATAACTTGTAAAATAATTATGAATTCTCATCACCTTCCATCAACATTTAAGAAACTCATTTTATGTTATTGATATAGTTTTTTTAAAATACTAAATTTAAAACAGTTCAATAATATTCTTGTATCATTTTTAAACAGTTCGTTAAATGAGTAAACAATTTTAATAATAAAAAAACTATTAGGTAGCCTATTCATAATGTTCAACAATACGTCATCAAAATTATTTTTCATCATACAAACTAGTAGTTTTGAATAAATGATCAATTAATGAATCTAATTAACATCTGAAAATTTCTAACGATTTGGTCCAGTAGTTTTCGAGATAGTAATTTTTGTATTTCGCTAAATCCCTATCTTATAACATGCTGTGGGATAGATTTGTCCCCCAGCATGTTATAAGATA
>JAQIWE010002688.1:0-12815 GCA_034698565.1 Campodea plusiochaeta | reverse complement strand
AAAATTCGTAATTTTGAGTACATTTAAGATATTTTTTTAAGATTTTGATCGTCTAAACATCCTGATTTTTTAGGCGCTAGGGCCAAAAAGTTAGTGTGGCGACTAGGCGACTATGGTTATTTGCATGCCTGGGTTAATGCGAAAATAAAATGTCGATCAATTAACAACAAAACATTAATCTCGGCACTAAATGACCAAACTGAAAAAGGAAAAAGAGTATGAGAAAACGAGAGAATATGCTAACCGGATAAAGGCTAGGTAAACCATTGTTACAAGTTATATCACCCCCCCCCCCCCCCTCAGCTGTTTATTGAGCAAGGGGTACAATGAAGGCACTTCCTGTCCAACAGCAGGCCTATCGTGTTTCGTTATAAAGCTGAACTCCATTAATAGTCTTAGTTTCAGGGATAAAATAGCCTACGGTACCCATTTAACCCTCCTGATATCATGCAGGAACTCAAATAGAGTCGGTCATGAACTCGACAGCTCACGCACTTTTACGATCGAGTCGTCGATGACAAAAGCGATATTTTTAACCTGTAAAATAAAATAAACATGCCTGGCCAGACAGACCTACGTAATGACAAGATCTAACACAATCTATTCTACTTCTAACTACGTAAAATAATAAGAAACTTCATTACTTACCAAGACAGGAAAAACACCGGCTGATAAAGAACCTCAACACGCCCAAGGATGACAAGCTACTGACCGGAAAGCCATCTGGTGGGAAAGGTACGAACTACTTTTGCGCGCAATATTTGAAGGATTAAAATACCATCAGCTGGTATTTAAATGACCACATAAAGTCATTCAAACTATTTACGTTTTTCTCAATGAAGGTCAAGAACACCGTGAGAAAGTTTACTGTTTACTTTTGAAAAGTTTTTAAATGGACGAATGAATGAAAAGTTTTTAACAAGTTCAAGGTAAAACTGGTATTTAAATAATTATCCTGTTTGATTATGCAATTCACATTGCATCTTTGTCAGAAGGATTCCATATTTTGTCGGATATTGTGCAATTCTACGGTATTGATTTCAGAGCAAGCAGGTCGAGGGGCGCGACAATGTGAGTGAATCTCGTATGCCTGTTCATGAATCAAGAAAGTGAATCTCAGTGAATTATGGTGAATTAAATTGAATAGTGAATCTCTGAGCCAAAAATTGATTCTGAATTAGTATAGTGAATCAAGGTGAATTAAATTGAATAATAGTGAATCTCTGAGCCAAAAATTGATTCTGAATTAGTGTGAATCATGGTGAATAAGTGAATCTCGCACGCTTTAAAAGGCATCGTCGCACCCCTCGAAGCAGGTTCTTAAGGTTTTATGTTTCGTTAATTTTAATGTTATTCTGCTGCCCTAAGTTAATTTTTTACAGAAATCTAAGACTGATCAAAATACACATGAAAATGTTTTCAATATTTTTTAAACGTGAAATGTCTTTTTTTTGTCTTACATTGAAGCTACACGGGAGTTAACGTCCAAGTAGATTTTTCTTCATTTTTTAATTATTAAGAATACACATTTTCTTCTAATAGATTTATATCAACTAAATAGTTGACAATAAATAAAGCAATTTATTTAATTTTAAAAAGATTAAATTCTGACTTATGGTTTACAGATTAGATTCAGAAATTTTTTTGGAACGAGGTTCATAGGTAACGCATTTATCTGCGAACTTTCAATTCACATGACTGGAGAAGTTTTGTTAATTTTTGTTTTGCTAAAAAAAAAAAAAAAAACTGGAGAATTCGAAAATTGATCTGAATCTATATTATATAATTTTGATACTTTATTTTTAAATAAATGAACTTTTTGTTAGCACCAATTCATAATGAAAGAATAGTTCCACAAACTGGAACATCACACAAATATAAAATTCAATTAATCAATTTTAAACCTGTAGTTCTCTTAGATGTATTTTCAGAAGAGCTGGGTGTCACCTGGCTGTCTAAGTATGTTCTCAATATTAAACCCACAAGGTAACCAGACAAAAACGATTTGACTCATGATATAATTGAAGTTGTTCTATTTATTGACAAATACAAAAAAAACTTTCATTAAATCACTCCCAATAAACCAATCTAACTTTTTCCACCAGTAGAAGTTAATCTACATGCATACTTTCATCATCGTCTTTCTTCTGATCTTTCTTTTCTCCTGCTTTCTGAACTTCTAATGCTGCAACAAATGATTCTAAATTTCCTGCTATAGCTGCATCTACTGCTTCTTTACTCAATTCAAACTGCTGCATCAGTGGACCAAGCTGACCAGATTGCATACCTGTGAAAAGGATTTGGAGATTGGTTCATTATTATTTGGGTTGTGAATGAATTTAAATATATTCTCTACATAGAATTGTGGAAAACATTTATCCTGCTCGATTTTATTACATAAAATTAGGCTATATAGTCAAATAAAGTACACATGTTTTACATAGTTTAATCAAATATTATTACCATGATGGAAAGCTGTAGTTAAAAGATGAACTAAAATTTTAAAACACATCTCTCAATGTCTAAACATTATAGAAATAAACTTGACTTACTAGGCTGCTAATGCAAAAATGATATACCAGTAGTAATGAAATTACTGTTCACTACTTCACTACATCTCTTAATTTTCTTCATGCAATTATTAGTAGTACTACACTTACATTACTACCATATAATGTTGAAAAAATAAGAAGTCTTATAAGATAATAATTCATCTTCAAAATTATGGATTAGACCACTTCAAAACACAATAAAATACTGGATTGACGTTTCATTTGCTATATTATCACACAAACACTTTCAAAATTTTTTCTTTCAAATGTTTGTATGATAATATAGCAAACGAAATGTCAATCAAGTATTTCATTGTGTTTTATTACTGTACTTTTCAATTATAAATCTTACAAACAAATCCTCCAATATAGTGTTTCCAAAATCTTACGGACCAGAATCGATTAACCCATCAAGGCTGTTTCTGACATTCTAACAATTGATAATCCTTTGTTGACTTATTTGTTTTTATTGGCCAGCCTGCAAATTGTATAGAAAATACACATTTTGAACCACACAAACAAGTGGCCAAAAAGGTGTTTACCCGTCAAAATAGTTTGAAGACATAACCAGTTTGAGTCCGTAAGATTTTGGAAGAACTACACCCATAATTCCCCCCATTCTTCTCACCTGCTGAGAACATACTCAATGCCTGTTGAAACTGTGGTGAGCTTAATGTATTCTTCAACTGTGTTACAACAGGTTCACTTAAATCAGCTGGTAACTGTGGGAGTAACGGTTCTAACTGCTCTACTGTACCTGGATCAGATAGGATGGATTCAAGTTCATCTGAGGTCAAGGCAGTCGAGAGGTCAACGCTAGGACCACCAACTGGAAAGAGAGAAAAAAAATTGTGGTTAGGGAAACTATTGAGTGTTTATACTGTGCAGTGTTTGCAATCCCGAAATCCTGGGATTACTAAAACAGTCAATTTGCACACTTTTTTGTAAAGAAAAACTAACTTTTTGCATGTTTTCGCGATATTAATGATTTCATTAATCAATTTAAGTGTTCGTCACTTTCTAAATTATATGGTGATTGGTTGAAGTCTATCCCAGTCTACAGTGGATGCGCTCGTATAAGATCCAAACTTTCTAAAGTCGATATGGAAAATACATGAGGTATTGAGGTTTTCCGAAGATAAAAACGATTAGTTTAGTAAACATCTTTTCAGATTGTGACCATCTTTTTAAAAAAAGTAAGTTAACCCCACTACATGTAATGGATGAAATACAGTACTGGCTTTTTAGACCCAGATATTCTTCTTTACCAAAAACTTTTGAAGGCCTACCTAGACATTTGTATGAGGCTAGGTCTAGTGTCTCATCTAGAGCGTTTCAGAAGGGGGGGCGCCCTGCCCTACTTGTAGTGCGCCCTTGTGCTATAATAATCACACCCAGCGACCCAGGTTTCAAACCAGTTTATTTGCGAAAATACCATCGAAACATAGTTGTTATATATATCTTTTTAAAGGTCTCGACGAGGTCTTTCCAACGGCATCTAAATACTGTAATTTATATCAGTCTAAAATTTAGGAAGAAATGTTAAAAAATGTCAATGAAATATTTCTACGATCATTTTACGTGCCCTGGTAATTTATTATTACGTATAAATGTGCCCACTTTAACCTGAATGCACCCTGCCCCCGAATAATTCTAGATGAAACACTAGCTACATCAACCCTAATAATCTTACTGAGTGTTTTACTTATTTGGTACGGTACCACATCATTACAGTGAATAAAATAAACATACAGTGACAATAAAAAGTTGAAAATAGAAATAAAGAAAAATAATTAACAACTACAGATGTTAGGTTAGGACATTGGTTAAAACATTTTCAACACTTACTTCCAACTCCACTTTCTTCAGGTGGTACAGCAACATTCAACCCAGACAGAATACTCTGAAGATCCTGTAACTGGATTCGCTGATTAGCAGAAGACAGAGATTGAGCATTAACACCTACAGATGGGAAGAAAAAAATAGATATAGTTTAATAACACAAAAAAACACCAACTTCGATTTTTTATAACGGTAGAAAACCATCAGATTTGCAGAGACATACAAAATCATAAGTAAATCAGCAAGAAATATTTAAAAATGCAATTTGTCTATAATTTTATTATTAAAACATTTTTTTAATTCATTTTTATAAACTTATTAATTATAATAATATTTATGAGCAAGTCCTCAAGGTAGAGCTGTTGTAAACGGATAAAATTACTAAACGTTTAAACAAATAAATTAAACGTAAACGTATAAGCCGCAAAAGAAAACAAAAAAATCGAACCAGTACGAATTATCAAAATGCATTGTATTACACGTTTTTGAATGCGTCTCTCTCAGTAGATTCCAATAGTCTACTCAACTACTCTGTGTGACCAATCCTTCGTACACAAATCGTGAAAATCTGCTAAGAAAACGGCAAGTTTCGGTACGAAAACACACACAAAACACTGCGAGCGAAATTTAAAGTGGTATCAGTTAAAAATATCACTGTTGCTGCACAATACTGCAATTGTCTTGTCTTATAGTTTCCAAAAATGTTCTCAGCTAATTTGTATGATGTTGGGCCTATATTTGGTCAGATATTTGCGAAAATTTGAAGAAAAAAAAATTCTACTGCTATTGCCTTTAGAGCACAACCTGAAGTGATACTAATTACCGAATTACATTGTATTAGACATGGTTGAAAGCGCCTTGCTCTGTAGTTTCCAAATCTGTGCTTAGTTTTTCTGCGCGACATATAATTCTATCGTAATTAATGAAAATGTATGACGAAAAAGTTCATTATTATTTTGAGACGTTTATAAACGTAAACGGATCACTAAATGTTTAAACGGAAACAGCTCTACTTCAAGGTCTGATACACTATCTGTTTTTATAATAAAGTTGGATGTTCATTAACAGTCAAACAGTGAGTTTTGGTAAAACTGACAAAGCAAAAAAATATGATTGTGTCATTATCTATGCTCTATTTTAAAATATATTCAAAATAAAATAAAAACATTGGGTAGTAATGTACCACTCCAAAACTGAAGGGAATTTTCGTATTTTTTTTTAAATTCATTGACTTTTGTTAAAAAGGTTTTTTGTCCTTTTTAAAATTTAATGCATTCTGTAAATGAATAAATTGAACATGCCTTCCAATTAACTGAACATTAAAAGTAACATAAATAATTATTAAAGCATGTAAGAAAATTAAATACAAGGAAATTAAAAAACCTTTGAAAATTAAAAAACATAAAATTTCAGATTACTGGTAAAACCCCAAGCACAAAACCGTATGTTACTTACCAGCTCTACCCCCAGCTGCAGTTGTAGTGGTAGTAGCAGGAGCTGAAGTGGTTGTTGTTACTACTGGTGTTGTTGTTGTTACTGCTGATGGTGTTGTTGTTGATGCTGGTGTGGTGGAGGAGGTGGGAGTACGGGAGGAACGAGAACTACCACCACTGCCACCTGTTGGTTACGAAGAGAAGTGAGAGAGTTATATGAGAGAGGAAGGTTAAGAGTACAATGTTGTATTTGCAGGGTTGGCAAAAAGTCGGATAATATGGAAAAGTCCACTCCAGCCGGACTTTATTGGTTTTAACCAGCTTTTATCAATTTTGTCCGGACTTTTTCAATTTAGCTTAAGTTTTTAAAATTTTTAATGATTTTTAGAAATTTCATGTTCCCAATTTATTGTAAAAAATACATACATATTGTTAAACAACATTTTCAGGTAGATAACTTTACATGAAGGCAATTATTTTTAGTATTAGGTTTAAAATGAAAAACATTTTCTAAATTTTTTTTTTCTGAATTAGGCTAATTGCATAAAATTTTGAAAATTACAATTGATTTTAGCCACCTTGTGTTAAAAGTGGACAATTTCAAATGAATTAAACAGGTTTAATCCCCTTGGTTTAAACCAGTCCGGCTTTTATTTGCCAACCTTGTGTATTTTTTTTAGCCTTCAATTTGATTTAATGTTTTGAAAGATAGTAAAATGAAATGGAATACAAAGCAAAATAGAGGAGAAATGGTAGCAACTATATCTGACATGCTAATACTATATAATTTAAAATATTATTGTGTGAATTACGGTAGTTACTTTTTAACATTATTATCTTACTTTTCATCTCCAATTTGATTTAATGTTTACAATTATTACTTACAGGCATAAATAAAAAACAAAATCAAATAATAGAAATTGCAGCAACACAAGCTTATGTTAATTTAAGACATAAACAATAAATTCTTAGTTGAAGAAAAATAATCATAAGCAAAAAGTGAAACTGCAGAATATTATTGCTGTTAGATGATTATTGTTTCATCATAGATGTCATTTAGCCTATTGAAGGCAACTATGAAATAGCATAAAAGTTTAGCTCCTTGTTTTAAATTCCTTAATTTCTAATGTTACCTTCAATAGACCTACTTTTCTCAGTGCTTCATTCAGCAAAATATGTTAAGGATACCTCCATGAAAAATTTACATTAAGATAGAGCATTGAAATAACTTTTTAATGAAAATATATTATAACAATATTGTTCACAAAAAAAATCTATTTTTTCAACATTTTTACCTTCCGGTAAAACCCTGAGCAAAAAAAGCATGAGGAAAAGTTTAGCAACATAAGTTTAACAGAAATTACATAAAAAACAACTCAAAAAGAAAATTCCAATGATAAAATTATCTAAAGATACCAATTCCGTTTTCAAAATTCACGTAGCTCTAAAGGAAGCAGTTTTCGATGTCATTTCTGTGAGATGACGTCACAAAACAGAAACTTACACCACAATATCTCGGAAAGTACGGGGTCTACGAAAGTAATTTTTTCCCCACGTGGATTAAAAGAGTTTCGCGAATAAGATGATATCGAATTATCGACAGTTAATATGATCTTGGTTTAGGGCGGAGGTATCCTTTAACTTTTACATAGCCTACTGTCACAGAGAAATTACATTGAATTTATTCACCAATTTGGCAAGCAAGCTAACATTTTTTTATATAGCCCTACTGTTCTGAAGAATAAAATTATAAATGTGGTAGTCAGAAAATTTCATGCTAACTAGGTCTACAAGCTACAGCGGAAGAATAAATAAAAATCGTACAGAAATATTAAAGAATCTCATAGAACGATAGTGCACAATGAAAAGTAAAAATATTTTTAATAAAAATGAGATGTACTTTACCCTGCACAGTTTAATGTTAGGCCTACTGCATTTAAAAATTGACTGGTGCAGGAGAATACTTTTCATTAAACAAAAAGTTTCTAAAATCTCAAAAAACATAAGAAAATTTCACTGCACAAAACCCAAACAAAACAAAAACTAAAATAAAAACAAAATAATCTTGCCTCTACCTCCGACTCCGAGATTGGAGAGCAGATTTCCAGGTAGTTGTCCACTGAATAATTGCATGAGTTGAGTTTGTGATAAGTTTCCAAACAATCCTTGTAAATCTGCATCTCCTGGTGTATTACCACCACTCCGACTGGATCCTGGGGTTGGAGGGTTAGTTAGGATCTCGTTTATACGCTTGAAGTGATCATCATCCTTGTCGGATTTGGGTTCCTGTAGGGGAGAAATTACAAATAAAATAAGAAAAATGTGTTGACAAAATGAAACTCCTGTTATGTACAGAGAAGACTTTCAAATTCAAATAATAATAAATTTATTTTTACCATTGTAATAGGTCACTTGTCCCTTAGCGCAAAATGCTTGTAGGCCTATATATAAACAATGATTTTTATTCAAATTCAAATATATCTTCATTTTGCTTCTAAACCTTATAGGCCTATTATTATATTTCAATAACGAAAACCCTTGTATCTTTTTTCACACCAGAAACAGACTCGTAAAATGTGGAATGATAATATTATTATGTGACAGCAATTATGAACATTGTGACCAAAACTCATAATTTTTCAGCCAATAACAAGCCTGAAAATTAACTTTGTCATTTTAACATCCCTTTCTACAGTTTACGTAATTTTTCAGCTAATAACAAGCCTGAAAAATCACTTTTTCATAACATCCCTTTCTACAGTTTTCTTTACTTTCCTCAAAATAGTCTCAAATGCAGATACAGTACAAAGTACAACTGACATGATTTTAGATATCAGGTTTTTTAAGCGCAGTGGCAAATATTATTAAAGGATATAAGGTAATTAAATATGATAACATTAATAAAGATGTCGTCGTTATGCCACAAAACCTCTCGTGTCAGTTGCAAAAGTGTGAAAACTTTAAAGAACGGGTGTGTTAGGCTATATACTGATTTTTTTTTTACATATTATTGGTTGAAATGAGATTTTATTATACATGCACAAAAGATGTGGTACAACCTTCCCTTAGGGCCTACATGATTTCATGTCTTACACCTAAGATAATTAATCTCATTTTTGGTAAAAAGGGTATTAGAAGATTTTCATCATCTGGGCTGAAAAAAAATAGTGTGCAAGGTTTTGGAAGAACAATGACAATACAGTATTAAATATTTAGGCCTACATATTCTATTCAATCTTCAGGTGGGGTTAGAACTAACGTCTCTTTACTTTTTGGTAATGTACATTGATTACTAAGTCTCCACAAGCTGTTTGAAGTTTTTCTCATTTTTAATAATCTATAAAAATAGACACCAACAGTCCAAATCAGACTAGACCTCTAAAAGGTATAATATTATTCGTTTTAATCATATTAGAAAAATGAAAGACATTTTCCGTAAGAATAGTATACAATTTATGTACTGACTAGTTTCGAAATGAAAATTCCATCTTCTGGGGGTAAATTGTATATCACAAGTCACTACATTATTATATTAAAACCAAATAAAGACTTCAAATATAATTATATCTTCTGTAAACTACAATTAAATTAATTCGTTTTGATAATGAAGACATATAATATTTTATTTCTATGAAGTAAGCTATGGTAATATAATAGGCAATTTCCTGTACTACTGGTCAACCATAGCCTAGCTAAAACTATTTTTTGAAATGACAAATATTAGTGGTCTATGTATTGGTAACTAAATTATAAAAATGATATTACTGTATTACCAGTAACTTTTAATGTTAGGTTTAGGGATATATTTAGGCTCACCTTTGGGATGGTTAGGATGGATTTATTGACCTGTTCTACAAAACTGATGGTAACTTTTCACTACCACTTTTAAGTTCGCTTGTAAATTTTCAGCAGTATGCCTTCTTCAGACTTGTTGTCAAGTCTGAAGAGGGCATACTATAATCCTAAAAACCTAACATTAATACCATGTTCCATTTCCATAAAACCTCTATTACCAGTAACACATTTTAAAAGTTCCAATTCCATCTCAGGGATGTTTTCTGTAAAACTGTAATATCATTACCAGAACACAATAATTAAGGTTAAATATTATCAACAATAGGAGAATCAAAATGGAGGATTTGACTGAAAAAATCTTCTATTTCAATGTATACTCTATTCAGCAAACTTTTCGCAATGCGGTCTTTGAAACGCCCCTGTTTACACGGAGATCTATTTCATCCGGAACCCCTGTGTCACACTTTAAACAGGATGCAATGATAATGCCACTGCAGTATCTCTTATTTCAGATTGGTCGCTCTGGTCAGTCAGAGTACACAAATAGCTTCATATGGCAACATGGCCAGCAAAACGAATGTCTGTAATAATTTAAAACCAGCATGTTTTAAATCTTCGTTAAATGACATCTTAGATAAACTAAGACCTTTCTGAAACTGATGCCATATTGCGTAAACGTGAGTGAACAGAGTATACCAGTATAAAGAAAAGTGATAGGCCTACAGTATTGTACCGGAATATTTAAATGTTCTCCAAGAGAAAAAGATGATTGTTTTTGTTTACAAGAAAGATGTTCAAAGCCACAATTATTTTAAAATTAAAGTTTATGAAGGTTGTTACTTTAAAGTGTTCATGGATCAGTTTTGCAAAATTCTGCCTTAATAGGTCTAGTATGTTTACAAATTTTCTTGAAGTAGGCTATAATCTCAGGATGTCTTTAACAGTTACAGGGATATTTGATGTATTTTAAATACCATAGAATCAAAACCAAAAATTTTAATATTCTGATTACATTTGTAAAATTTACTATTACCCTGTATTTTGATTTAATTTAAAACCTGAACCACTATTGTAAGAGAGCTCCTACACTATAAAATAATAAAGATGACACAAATATAATGTAAAAGAAACTTTAATAAAGAATTTGTAAAAGATAAGTAATGTTAAGAAATGTGTTGTGTGGCAGTTTTGGTGGTCTTATGGCTGTTTGGTGGTTTAAAGGTTGGGTTATAAACCAAGCAAACGTAATAATTTGGGAGCCTTAATCGTGAAATTGACATGTCTGAAGTATTCCTCATCCTTGGTACAATCTGGTTCCTGAAAAGAAATACTCTACAATGTGGAAACTACAGGTTCTTTTGTATTATAAGTGAGGCTCCTTAAAAATATAGGGCTCTGATGAAATTTTAAAACACTTAGCCTATAATGTAATGTCAACATTATCACATTTTAATTATTTAATTATGAATAAATGAAATCGAGTGTGTGAGGTGATTTAAATAGCATGAGTTGAAGACGCCCGAAGGAGTTCGCGGCGGGTGAGCAACTACCTACTTCGAAGCCCAAAGAAAGTGTTTATATAGTAATTCTTAATCGTAAATGTATATTTTGTTCAGAAGGTTACTAGTCCAGTTGCTTAACATGATTAATATTTTTCATACAACATAAAACATAGGCCTAACATATCAATACAACACGATAATAATAAAAGTATTTCATCAACTGATAATCATACCATAAATTGTATTGCTTTCAAAGTCACACTGACTCACTGCTAACAATGAGTGAGTATCGGTAATACCTAAAGCTAGTCATTTGTTGCGGCCGCGATTTCCGCACCTTTTGTTAATAAAGCTAAAAAAAGACTTCTTATAGGGCCTACCTAAAAATGATTTAGAATCATGAAACTGAAAAACATGTTGGACTTCACAATCTGCATTTTTCATGGATTTCCGCACCCTGCACGGAAGTCCGCGATTTTCTCAACTTTTTGCAACTCTCACCTACTCTATTACATTTTTACTAAATAAAAAGGAAAATAAACATTTTCAAAAATAGATTAACCATTACAAATGTTGATCAAAAACATTGAAACTGTATGACTGGAATGTTTGAGGCCTTATATTTGAATTATGATTCCATTAATTTTACACCACTATTTTAGACTCCTGTTTATACATTTAGGCTTGCTTGAAACGTCTGTAAATTTTTCCACGCTATGACTGCACTTTTTACCTCTTTTGTGCAACACGGTCGCGCTTTTTTGCACCCCCCCCCCTCCCCCCCGACAAATACGCAGCTTTAGTAATTCTGTATAAAAAATAAGGCAGTTATCTGTAAAAGTGTATTTTAATCTTCGTTACTGTGCAACCTGTTGAAGAAACAGAATTTGCTATATGGTAATTAAAAAAAAATTATGCTATCCTTACAAACATGACCCATTTCTTGTTAAGAAATGATGATTTTAAAGCCAAAAGAATTTTCTTTGTAATAGAAAACAGGTGTCCGCCTTTTGTTAAAAATGCCGAACTCTGTTAACAGAAAGGTTTTATGAAACTTTCATGTGGAGTATAATATATTGAAGTTGATGAATATTATTACCTGCATCCAAACAAAGAATTTCCTGTTTGATGTCTTGAGATGCAATACAAAAGCTCTTCCAGTGGTGCATTGTGGGACTTTCTTGTATTCACAATCATCAGGGAAGATTATCAAATCCTAAAATAACAATGAAAAAAGGTAATTGTAGGATAATAAAAATAAACTTTTTACACCATTTATCCCAAACATCCTTCTGACTAAAAGTATGTGGCTAAACAACATAGCCTAGGCTACCGATATTTTCACTAAAATTCTTATTGTTTTCTACAGACCAATAGGCTAGGTCTATAGTATACTATCTAAAGGAAAACACCACACCAGAGCTTGAATTTGAAATAGAAAATTTAGGCCTATCAATTCATTTTGTAATAGTAAAGACAGGAGACAATGAGTAAAGAGCTTAAATGATTTATACTGTGCTAGTATACGCATCTTTGTAAATTGAGATATCTCACTGAAGGTAGTGAGGGAAGTGAGGAAAATCGTTCGTAAATTGAGATATGGGTGGAGCTTCAGAGGGAGGGCGTGGCTCCGCGATTGAGAGCTGAGTGAGATATTTGAGGGAAGAAAAACTTCCCTCACATATCTCAAT
>JAQIWE010002687.1:0-12816 GCA_034698565.1 Campodea plusiochaeta | reverse complement strand
CGACTATATAAACAGAAATATCTCTTGATCCGTTGGGTCAAAAAATGTCAAACTTTTTGTAAAAATTCTTTGATAATGTAAGGTACAAGAAAATCACAGAAAATTGGAAACTCATTATCTGCAGGTAACCCTTTAACAGACAGGGTATATAAAGGTCAATATTAGTTTTGTAATATAATTTTTGAATAGCTATAATTATTCACAAATAATTGTTTCTTGTAAATATCGTAATGAAATTATTTTAATATATAATATCTTAGTAGCTTTTAAATTTGCTTGTTTTATTTCTATGAATTGTTCTAATAATAATAATTTTACTATAATATTATTTGAAACTTTATTATGTAAATAATTTGCTTATGCATTTTGTACAGAATATAATTATAATATTATCAGAGATGATTTTTCGCAAAGTATAATAAATAATACTGTATTTTTGCATTTGTCTGCACTTATTTACTGATAGCAGATTATCCTTATTATTATACTAATATTTTTGAAAAAGTTAAGTTTTATCAAACTTGGCGGTTATGTAAATAAAATAAATTTTAAAAGGAGAAAAGAACATTTACAGGAACAAACTATTTCTTCGATACGCCACATTATTTCTTGAAATGACGCATGAATAATCAAGAAAAGTGTACCAATATTAGCTACTATTCAAAAAAATTCATCATGATTCTAAGTTACTGTAATTATCATTGACAGAGATGGGAATGTTTTCTTTAGAAATTTTATTCCTGACTTGCAGGAATAAAACAAAAATGCAGTTGCAATTTTGTTTATTATAAGAATTGGGAGAAGTTAGAAAAGATAATAATGTTAATTCTATTGAAGTAAATTTACAAATAATTATCACAAATTCTTATCAGAAGCAGATATCTATACAATGTGATAATTATAGACATTTGTGCACGAAAGTCAGCACAGTTGTTCTAGCTGTTACACATATAGTTTACAGTAATCCCACTTCATTTATTTTAAAGCATCATTATTAATTCTTATTCTTAAATTTTGTAATAGGTTTTCCCATCAACTTCTTGACTTATTTTGATATCTGGAGATAAAAATCGATCAACCTGCTTAATTTTTATTTTTACCCTCAGAATAATTGAGCTATAACTATTATGACTTGATTTTACTTATATATTAATGCAGTCCGTTTCACTTGAAATATATTCCACTTTTGACCTTGTATGTAACCTTGATTTGCTAATATTTTTCATATTACTGAAAGGTTAAAGGAGTATTTTTTTCACAGCGGGGAGCCATCTTTTCCAACACAGCATAACGGTCTCTTGTGTAAACGAGTACAATAGAAAACAAAGAAAGTAAAATGGCTTATGTGTGTTGGAAAAGAAGGCTTCCCGCTGGGAAAAAATACTCCTTTAACATAACTGAAGAATAATGGTGTTAATAGTGAAGATCGTCTTGATTACATTGTACAGATTGAGACATTTACGATACATATAGTATAACAATATGTTCTTGAAAGTTTAAAGTTTAGTATAATTCAAGTTGAAATGTACTATGGAAACAGTCGAGCATCGGAGAAAGCATGTCTGATTATAGTCCTTCCAAAATCTTACGGAGTCAAACTGACTATGTCTTCAAACTATTTTGACGGGTAAACCCATTGTTGACCGCTTGTTTGGGTGGTTCAAATTGTTTATTTTCTATACAATTCGCAGACTGGTCAAAGAAAACAAATAAGTCAACAAAGCATTATCAATTGTGGGAATGTCAGAAACACCCTTGATGGGTTAATCGATTTGGGTCCATAAGATTTTGGAAACACTTTAGTAATGATGTTTTAACTTTTCGGTAAAATCATTATCAAATGTAAATATTAAAAAAAAAATCTTATTATTAATATGCCTCTCGTATTATATTTATATATTTCACGCCATCAACTGCTTTCATTTTACAAAGGACTTAACATTCTTGATGGTTGAAAAATTCTAAATTCTTATTCAAGTCAGTCAGAACCATATGATGACCAAGGGTTTTACTGTATATAGGAGAGAGGTTAAGCACAGATCAATCTGTCTCCCTGACAAGACTGAGCTTATTATTTCTCTCTTCACATTTTGTTAGGGTATGATAAATTTCAGTCGGAAACAGGTTAAGAGTTGCTTACATACCTTATTGTTTTGCGAAGTTAATTTTGTCAGTATCATTGTAGTAATAAACCAGTTTAATTTGTAGATGTCGTAAGATTGTTTTTTTTCTATGAATTTCTTTGAAAATTTCTTAATGTTTTTAGGTTATCAAGGCGAGAGTTACAGCAGTTTTTAAAGCATTCCTTATATCAGTGAAGGAATGAAGCTAGAAAAAAATCATCCGAAAGTGAATCTCTTATATGCTCGTACGGAGATTAAGTGACGTAGTCATGTTTTAAGATACTTCTTGGGTCTGGCCAGCGCACTTATATGAAACAAACTAATTAGCTTCAGGACGTTTCACCTTTATTAATAAAAACTCTTTATCAACTGAACAGTTGCTTTTATTGAACAGTTGATTTTATTGTACAGTTGATATGCTTTTTTATTAATAAAGGTGAAACGTCCTGAAGCTAATTAGTTTGAATCTCGTATACTGTATTTGCTATAGATTGTTGAACTGAATTGCCAGTTTTCTTTCCTCTTCTTAAAAATTATTCGTTATTGATTTTAATTGTACAACTTCTGAAAAAACTAACTGAAAAATCTCTCTTTTTCTTATTTCAGTGGCAAAAGCAGCCGAACTACGTCCACATCTGGTACGTCCTTTACCGTTGGTTCCTATCAGTCGCATTCCTGACCATGTTCATTTACACCTTAGTCAACCATTATAACAATGCTACAAAAATAAGAGGAAGACCATTCTGCACTTTTTTCATTTACTACACGAATTTGGGTCTGATGGTTCAAACCATTCATTTCATTCTCGCTGCATATATCGCTACTGTAGCGAAGAACAACATTCGTAAAACGAAAGGTATGTGTTATACTGTATTGTGTATATATGATGTGTGTGTGTTTTATGTGCGTATGTATAATTTTGAGTGGGAGGGAGAGAGAGAATAATTTATTTTATTCGTGAGTTCGTTAGGGTATATGTACGGAGGTATATGAGAAATTCAGTGGTGGATTTAGAATTAAAAATGGGGGTGATATGGAAAAAAGAAGCTGTATATACTTCACAATTCGAGTATTAATCGCTGCAATGGAGTTATTATTATTATTCTGTTCACAGAATTATCTTTTTTTCTCTTTTCTCTTTTTTTCTTTTCGTCAATTAACCTTTTTGTTCTGTTTATATTATAACTCTTGTTCACCATGTATATAGACTGTATAATCCACAATTACAAAATCTAAAATATTATGTACTCTTTTGTATGTGGCCAACGGCCGAGTGTATAATAAAAACTACTACTACTACTACACTTGTACAACCGTGTTTTATCCTAAGAAGGTACAGCGAATTTTCTGATACGTCGTAACGATAAGGGAATGCATATTTTAATCGTATCTGAGTCATCACTCTTACTTATCTGATTGAAACTAACAAAATATTCGTACTATTTGTTAAGAGAGGAGAGCATTTACTTTTCTGTCCCCTAGAATAAATTGTCGCTTGCTCCGCACTCCTTAGTTGATTGTAATTTCTAATATAGCCCTGCTCCTACTTTTTAGCCAGCTAAATCAGTACAAGTAACTATATGCTGTCTGTGCGAGCATAATTTTTAATATCAATATTTTATGTTTTATCTCCCTTATTAAAACGGGAATTTATTCATAGCCGTTGTAGCAGACTGTTCGGCCATGAGACATCCAAATTCGAAATTTGGACATATTTTGTATAAACTTCTTCCGTGTTAATATAATATTTATGTGTTTTGTAATCAAGATTGACTACATGCAATCACGTTAAAATATAGTATAGCTATATGAGAAACAAAAATACATCGAATTTCAGCTCATCCTGAAATCGACCCTGAAGAACAACCACAAAAATTTAACAACCATCGAAAAAAAAAAAAAGGATAGCTCTTTAACCTTTGTAAATAATAAATACAATCTGCTTATCCTGTCATATCCTACCGAACAATCTGTAAGAAATAAAACCGCAAAAAACTATAATTTTGTAATGGAATTTATTATCTATTAACGTCGTCAAAGCAGCCAACTGTAAACACAGAAATTCTGAGGTGAACGCCAACACGCGATCTTTTGTTTTGGGACATTTTTGCAATATTACAGGAGGGCCTTATACAGTTTCGTACTATACTGTAGTGTATAGAAAGAATCGTAACTCCAACTACAGTAGTCATTATGTGTGAGTATATATTCAGTTTATGTGTTTTTAAAGTGAAATTGTGAGTTTTGAGACACAAGGGGGATTATTTTAAGTTTTGACTTAATTATTGTAATATTTTTTGTTGTTACATCTGTAATGATCAGAACATCAGATGTCGGGTTGTTCATTTTTAAGCAAACAAAATATTTTATATCAATAAATTACGTTTTTAAGTATTTTAACGATTCTTAAAATATATTTCGTTAATTCTGATTTTTAGTGCGCACATTATCAAGAGTCTCAATTTCGGAATACGGTAACAAGAATCTCATCTTTCACAGGGTTTATTTCAACTTTCAATTTGTATTATTTCAGGAGTTAGGTGTTCCATTTTGGAGAAATTGTTCTATTTTTTAGGCCACCTTGAAGGGAAAATAAGGGACAATTCTCCATAATATTATGATATTATCAGTGTATCTGTATTTAACTGGCAATTTTCATGTTTATCGTGTACATTGCACAATTTTGTCAATAATGGTTATGATTCTTGCAAAAATTTAACTAAAATGTTATCAATATAAAACAATTAAAGAAACTAAATTGACTTATCATATTACTTAACTTGTTCATCTAAGATTTAGAATTATAGAAACTCTACATTTTACCAAAACATCTTAAATTGGTAAATTGTATAAGGACATTTAAAATTTGGTAAGCTTAAATTTGGAAAATATAAACCCGTTTTGCAATGAAGTGACTGAGGAAATAATATGTAAGGAAAATATTATAAAGAAAGTTAGTGGTATATTATGTTGCTGATATCAAGTTATGTATAGATGGATTTGCTATCTCTTGGAAGTTTGGAAAGAAAAATAATGAAAAGGAAAATTTGAATAACATTTGAGAGTTCAGAGCCGGGTCTTGTAAATACTAAAAAAAGTGAAATAATGGATACAGTTATATTACGAACATAGAAAAATAATATTTTAATATGAACTGCTGCTGCTATACAGTGAGTGCTTTTCACCTGACTTCACTCTTCTTCCTAAGTTCATATCTATCAGTACGTCAAAGAGATGTCTGTGGATAATATGGCTGTAAGAGAAAAAAAATAATTATTTTATTGTTTCAACAAAGATAGGTGGACTCATTATTGCGTCAAAAGTTATAACATAAAATCAAAGGAAAACATATTTCCAATTTCGTTGATAATTTAGGGATCAAGGCTACATTCTGATAATAAATTACATAAAAATAATGTGCCTATGACATATAATGTGCCTATGACTATGATATTATACCTGATGCTGATTCTTTTTTAGAAGTTCCTTACAGCCTGAAAAGTATTGATTATTTTAAATTGTTAATACAGAATTTGTTGGAAAATGGAAAACTTCCTTTTGTTGTTGTAAATATGTCTATTACAATGTGCTCGGTCGACCATACTTATATTAAAATGTTTTAATTTTTTTTATTTATAAACTATAAAAATCGATATATAAAGTTGTCTAAAATCTATCACATACAAAAAAGTCCTATGCTAATGAGAATACTTAACCAGTTACAGGTTATGAACGAATTGAGAATTTGAATAAAGGTCCTCCTCCAAGATTTCAAGTAAAGATTATAGGAGGGAAGAAAGTACTCGTTTGGCAAGATCCAGAAATAACAAGGTGAGAAAAAATATAATATTCAGATTTATAAAATGTATAGGGGTATAGGACTGACAAAGTGACGAGTTTTCACTTCTATTAAAAAGGTAAAAATGTCACATATTTCACACAGAATATTATACTAGTAATACGTTTATACTTTAACATTGCCAGTATTCGAAATTCTTATCAGCAGTTTAAATGTATTTCAATTGTATATTTACCTTAAAAATGTTAAAAATAAATAGCGAAAGTAGATTTCGAGTATAGGAATTGACCATCCGGTCATCACCCTTCTTCATAAGGTGTATTTCAATAACTTCTGCATACTTTTACAAATTTTGCTTAGTCCAAATCATTGATGGAAAAGGTGTACATGGATTTTTCAAAAATATTTTCACCATGAAGTTTACTTTCGTAACATAATAAAGGGCAGTTATATTTGCAGTTAAAAAGAGAGAAGGAATGTACTTGTATTAACGACATACCAGAAAGGTTATTCATTTAAGATCCAGCACATTTCCACTGAACAAAATAGATCACAGTCGTATTAGTTTAAGGAAAGAGAAAATGTATTAATGCAATACTGATAAAATTAAAAGAAAATCTCCGAAAGAACCTAGACAGTAAATTTTAAGTGCTAAAAGTTGGAGACCTTCCTATTTCAGATTACTACGTGCACGTATTAAGTGTTGTTACGCTGTAAAAACATACCCATTATATTTTATTCGTAATATAGGATATCATTGCGTTTCTTCAGAACATTCAACTCTTCTATTATTTCATACGAGGGTTGTCCAGGAAGTAAGTTTACAAGGACCATATCAGCCGTAAATTATTTTTATCACAAAGTTGTTGCACCTGGCATGTAGTGGTGGTCTTATGAACTCGAACCATGAGAGTAAGTTTATATTTTTTCTGAAAATCGTAACACTCTCAGTGTCATTTCGAAGTGAGCTGTTTCATGCCCGCTGCCTCTACCTCAGTAAATGCGAGATCCGCACTGTCTTTTGGGGCTGAAGGAATTTTCCAATTGAGGTGAAACAGTTAATTCTGAGGCCTACTGTGGAGCCGTCAAGAAACTGCGGAAAATATAAAAAAAAATCGTTGTGGTGGAATTCTGACTGATGGTGCTTGCCTCCTTCACGACAATCCAAACCTCACACCACGACTTTACACAGGAACTTCTCATCATCTCTTTTGTGTGGGATATTCTGAACCATCCACCCTACAGTTCGGAATTAGGGTACTACGATTATCACATTTTCACTAAATTTAAGGAGTTTTTAGGTGGAAAATATTGTTCTGACGATGAAGTGGTGGTAGAGACGGTTGAAAAGTCACTGAAGGCGGTAGAGCGTGAGTCTTCGACAATGGTTTACAAAAACTGCTGGTACCACACCAACAAAAGTGCATCGATCTGAACGGCGATAAGGTCAAAAAATAGTTCTATATGTGTTTTACAAACTTTGTAAATTTCATGAAAATATTTGAATTTTTCAATTTAAAACAAATGTTGTAAACTTAGTTTCTGGACGTCCCTCGTACATTAATAAAGAAAAAGAATGGTATAAATGATGGCATGCAGAGGAATCTATCAAATTATGAAGGTTATTGATTAATGACTATAATGAGTGTACGCATGAAGTCAAGAAAAAAAAAATAGTTACTAATGTTACTTTTGCTATGTTATTGGAAGCTTATTCTATGAGAATTCATGGTCTAGGTTGATAGTGTCTAATCTGACGAATAAATACAATCAAAAGTATATGAAATTTTAAAACTTAAGGAAAATTAATTTTCAAACTTTTTTTTTTTGTTTGTAAACGGCTTTTTCATTAAAGTTGAAAATTTACGTTCCTTTGAACGTATTTATTCCTAAGACCCTACCAACCTGCATAATGGTTACTTTCGTAGTAATTATAAAAAAAACTGTGGAAATGAAATAAAAAAAATGTTAAAGCAGAAGTGCAAAAAACATGTCGAGTTTTCAATAATGTTTGCGTCTTACAAAGAAAATAATGATTTATAAGAATATAGAAATATATAAAAAATAATGAAGTAAAGAAAATGTAGATGTTTACTTTTTTTACTTTATTTTAACACTAACAAGTTTTTGTTTCATCGTTCTTGCCAAATTATATAAGATGAAATTCAAAGAACTGTTATTATTGTTTTACTGATATGAAATCATAATACTGTAATAATGTGTACACTAGCATTCCGAAAATTAATATCTATAATAAATAAATGATAACCTATCATCAAAGTTAATTAACTGGCGAAAGTACAAAGTAAATAATTCAACAAATCGATTTGGAATTTTTCTGGTATTTCAATAAAAAAACGCTTCAATTGATTATACGTGTAAGTTCGTTCCAGAAAGTTTTTATACATCTTATTGAAAGTGTATTACGAATTTCCTTTGGTATAGGTACGATTTGCTACTGTCTCTTTATACAAATTTGATTCCTTTAAAATCGATAACTTTGTAGTTTAGAAAATTGCTTTGAAGTCTCAGGTCCTGGCACGTACGTTATAATATATTTACAAAAGATTATTGACAAATCGGTACGTAATACATGCTTGCCATAGTTTTCGAAACAAACAGGGGTAAAAAATTGTTTCGCTCATTACCAGTCAATCAGAAAAGAACCAAAAAAGACTATTATCTTCAACGTCCTCCTATAGAACTTCATCAATAAAAAGTTTCACATTAAGTGCTGGACATTGTCGTTGACCATGAAGGAAATCACTGAATTTATTAGAATATTTCTTTATAGTTTTGTAAGTTTCTTCAATGTCTTAACGAAATATTATTAAAATTTCCTATTAATATCCTGCAGGAATTTCTCGGCATATTTAATTTAAGTCCCTCGAAAAGTCGTTAAACTTGAACTTTAAATCAGTCAGAAGTCTCGTTTTCCTAACTGAAGAAATTTTCCGCCACCTCTCAGTTCTCACTTTCTTTATTTTCTACTCAACTCAACCTCGACTGATTTCAAATACACCTTTAATTCGCCTCTCTCATGAAACTTTAATGAGGATTCGTGTATGATATGACTTTGTGGAGTTTCGCTTATTTTATTACCGGTCGTAACCCAAGAAGTTTACCCATAGATCTGACAACCCTATAATTGGTATTATAAAACCCAACAAATCCTCTTAATATATTTATAATACGACAGGTGTGTACCTGAGTGCGAGACTCTCGATATTACGAACACTGTCAAACGCTAGGAAGAAGTGTACATGAAGTGTACAAATGTTCTTGTGTGTTATTAGTAGTACTATTATTATCGATAAATGTGAGTGTAAATAAACGCACTGAAGCAGTAATATTTCAAGGTAAGAATAATTGCTGTCAGATTATTGGATTTCTGATGTTGGTTATATTGGTATTTATGTTTGATATGGTAGTATTATTATGCATGGAGCGATATCGGAAGGTAGGTTAATTATTGTGGTTTAATGTCATTCACCTCGTAAATTAGTCCTTTTAAATCACTGGTAAGGGGATATTTTCAATTTTTTTATTTTGAGTTTATGTTTGTGAAGGAAAATAATTTCATTTCTTTGTAATACGCCATGAAATAATTCTTGTAGGGTTTCTGAGAAGTCTCGTCTCTATACTCCAGAATAACAGACAAGTCGATGAGATGAGCTCTTGCATTCCCGAGACTCGATAATTTCTTCTGAGATCCAGATGATATCGTCTTCTGTTTAAGAGATGAAATAAAAATTTGTAACTTTCATCCCAGTCGAAACCCCAAAAACAAATTTCTCAAGTTTGTAAGGGAATATATTGACAATAAAATGAACGCGCATTTGAATGAAGCCCTCTCTACTAAGACTGAAAAAGCCCTTTACAATGATACGAACATTAAACTTTTAGCAGTTCTGATCTGATATTGTGAGTTAAAGAAATAAAAGTAACTATGGAGGTGTAAAGTAGCTTAATATATCAGTTACTCGAGTCTGTTATCGCAGAGAACAAATATTTTGGTCAATTTTAATTGTAATACAGTTTACTATATTATTAAGTATAAACTATCTTTGGAATTTTGGTAACTTGTGTTCTTCAGAATCCTTTAACCAGCTGTCGTCTTTCTCCTGTTGTTGGCAGTTCAAGTTACTTCTTTGGAGATATTCACAGAACATATGGAAGAAATCAATCACCAGGAGAAAAATCTACCACTTCAGAGGTTAGTGAAAGAGTCGAACGAGAATTCAGTCAAGAAGAGAAAGTTCTCGTTCTTCTATCTTTTGATTTGTAACTCTGCTTGTGATCGAAAGCTCGAAATCCGACGTGTTACTATTAGACAAATTACTAACATTATCTATTTTATCATAAAAATCACATTTTTTTCAATAATTTAGGAAGATAATTATTTTATTTTTTTATTTTTAAAATTTCTAAATATTTTTTTTCATATCGTATTCGTATTTAATGGATTTTTTTTGCTATTTTGATAAACTCGTAAAAGTTTAATGAAAGACTAATTTAATATTTTTGAAGAATTCAGAATCAACGAAAAATGGAAGAACTAAAGCTGTAATTTCAGGGGATGGGGCAATCGCCCCCTTTTGTCCCTGGGTCCTGCTGCCATACCCTGACTATTTAACATAATAATAATTGATAATTGCTCAGGAAAGCATCTCTTCATGTTATACGAGGGTCTTGCTTGATAAAATTATTTCCAAACTCTCAAATCCCAAATGAAGCACCGTTCTTGGTAATTCTGGATGGCTTATTTAAATTACAAGATAGACACCTAATCTGTCAATGTTCCTGATGACTACCTGTTGAACTTTAAATTAATAAGTCAACCCGGAAGTTCGAGCGATGATCCTTTTGAGAGTATTTAAATTTCACAAAGACACTCGTACATATAAACATTCTCAAAATTATTACGTCGTTAGGAAATAAAGATTTACATACTATTTACGAATTAATAATTAGGAAAGATATTTTTAACTTGCATAAGGCTGAATAATATATTCGAATTCACGAAAAACGACAGTATATTGTTTAAAGTATAAGAAACGCTTATTCTCTTTTTTGTGAAAAGTGTAATTATTAAAGAAACAAGACGTGAAGACCTATATCAAAATTCACATACCAAGGAGTAAATTATTCCGTATAAATATTTCATTAGTATTGATTTTCACTAATTATAATTGAGTTTTACTAAAGTAACAGTAATAAACTGAACATCAGTATACTATAATATCACATGTTGTACTGTGTTTCAAAAATGATAATTATATAGGCTAATCGCACTATATTATGATAAAACACATCAATATCATTCGAAGTTCCGTTTCCTTGAAAATGGGAACAAATGGAGTATTACCATGCAATATACGTAGCACTTCTCTTCCAAGATAATTATTGACAATTTTTATAGTCACTTCACCATAGTAGTTACTTCGATGTTCGATCGCAATTTGTTAAATTACGACAAAAGCAATAAAGTAGCATACTGTTCGTCTGTGTGTTATATCATATTGGCAGCAGAGACAGTACGGTACCGTCTATTGTTATGGTTTACGAAAAAAACTATAACCGATCATTTTCATATTTCTAAAAATAGCTCAAATGAAAAACTTCGTGCAAGTTCCAAAGTCATTATCTATACTTTTGTTAGTTACAATTAGCATTCAACTAAAAATAGGTTGGAAAATTGCAAAATTCTCCAAAAATTCGTTACTTTATATAACTAAAAATAGTTGAAATTTCCGTAATTTATGTTTTACTATATTTTGAAACCTAAAAATAATTATAATTTAGTATCAATTCAGTATCTTTTACTGTATTTTTCAAGTAATTTTTTGCCATTTCAGTCTTCTGACAATCAAGTGATGTTAAATAGTAAATATACAGCATTACCCCCAATTCGGTCAAGATCAGCAGGAGATGAACTAAGAATTGAAGAACTATCAGAAAACGCTCTCAGGTAACATAATTATTGAATTATTTTTTATCATTATTTATATCACTTTCACAAAACTTTATTTTGTTAAACATTTCACTGCATGTTATAATTTGATATTTTTGAACTTCAAATATAAATAGAGTAATTTAATATTTTTTGCAAACACTGACATGGAACCTTGCATGCACACACTAACTGCTGCAACTAACATGCAGCATGAATATAAACAGTAACTAAAACTTTATAATTATTATGATGTGTCGAGGAACAATTCAAAGTGTCTTATCGAAGTTATTTCTTTTCTGAAGTACAGTAAATCTAACAGAATTTCAGAATAATACCTTATCTATTTTGTAATATGACATGGTTGAATATTTACGATTTCAAATACACATACACCCTTGGAAGTTTATTTTATCCTACAGAAGCATTTTTGTTAAATTTTATAAAAAGTAGCATAATTTTATAAGTTAGAACAAGTAAAATAATACTAATAAGTTTCTGCTATTCCAGGGAAGATGTACGTAATCAGGTGGGTGAAGTAACTGAACGAACTTTAGATGGTCTTCTTATAGATTTAAGAAAACGAGACAGAGATAGAGATGGTGTGTTATTAGCTTCACATATACGAGCAGCATTACCAAAATTTCAGGTAAGCCAATTATCAATAGTGCTACTGTTTTATGATATTATATGAGAATGCTGTGTGCTATGTACTGCAGTGATCGATATGAAATTCGTCAACGGTTATATCTTGTTCAGTAATATATTTTCCAGTGGACATTAAAAATTTTAAGTGAGGTTAGATACCGGTATCGTGAAAGTAAAAAGGTAAACTATTCTTCTAAGACATGTCATGAAGGCATTTGAGTGCCTCAGAATTAAAGTGGATCAAGTCCGTTTTTCCCATTTTCCACAAATTGACTTTAAAGTTATCAAACTGC
>JAQIWE010002686.1:0-12820 GCA_034698565.1 Campodea plusiochaeta | reverse complement strand
ATCGCTAAAAACGCTGATTAGAAGCGATAAAAGAAGTCTAATCAGTTTGTTTGTCGGTAAATATAAAAATATCTACTGACATGCAAGTTTCACTTTTATAATATTTTACTAAATCGACGATGGCAGTAGCAGCATGCAGCTTAGACTCATAAAACTATTCAACTAGACCATATACTTTGCAAGTCAGACTAGAAAACTAAACCGAGAAAAGCTAGTGGTCCCAATCGAGACAAGTTAGAAAGAGCGGATACTGAACTTTAATTTGGTGAAACAGTCACGTGATCCTTTAAGAGTTTCTAACAATTGTTGATTGATAATATCATGGAGCTACTATACATATAAAAAAGGGGGAGATGGCATGCGCGCATTGAGCTGTCGGCGATTTGGCGGCCATTGTGGAGAACCACTCTAAACCATTGTCAGCATAGGAAATTCGAATGAAAATTAATATTTTCTCGCATTTGGAAGTGATTAAACTGCTCATATGGATATATTGTTATTATATTGTTATAAAAGTTCGAAAAATGTCGAAAAATTACATTTTTATTTTTGAATATTTTTGGTAAATTTTAATATATTACAAGATTATAGGTAAATAAACAATTGAATTTACTTTGAAAATTCGCTATTTAAACATAGAATAAAAAATCCCATTTTATTGGAACTCCAGATCGAAATCAGTATTTTTAATCAGCAATGGTTTACCACGTGCGCCGACACGTACGAGTACCTATACGAGATCAGTGATGACCACCGCCTGGATAATATAGATAAAATCTTTTGGGTCACGCTGTATTATCTTCCCCTCTTAGCAACGCTATTAACAAGATGTGTGTTGATTGATAAAACTATGTAAAATTATAGGTACACAGTTTCTTACTTAAATTAGACACAAACTGAGGAAGTTAACACAGTGGAAGATGCTGAAAATGAATTTATCGAACTACTGAATCGAACATAAAATTGAAACCATCTACAGTAAAGCCGGAAATAGCCGAATCGTTGGAATAACTCTATCAGGAAACGACATTCATATCATTGAAAGTTGAGAATTTTTCGATAAATAGAATGTTGTTTTACCTATAAGTTGTACAACGAATCTATCACATTTGTCAGTAGTAAGAGACCTTCTTCACTTTATGATTAATTTAAGCCAGAGCGTGTAAACACACCGTAATTTTAAACACCTTTTCTACACACCAAAAGAGTGCTGGTTTATTACTATTATTCGTTCATAATTATGGACACAAAGACCACTTTCGTATTTCCCGTCCCTTTTTGGTTTATCAAATGCTAATATTTTCGCATAAAAATTATCAGCACTACATTTTTACAGTTCCATATTATGAAATGCTGGATCTGGTTTCGATTATTTTAGTAAATTCAACTATCAATATCTTAACGCTGTATTATAATTATATATCTATTAAATATTTTTCCTATTCCTCTACCTACTCCCAAACCATAAAATCACCTGATCCTAACAACGAACTAATCCTAATAGCGTCTCTTAGGAAAAATGCTTAAAGAAAGTTCGTGTCTATTGTATAATAAATTAAGCAGAAAATTGCAAGAATCTTTATAATACTTTTTTAATAACTCAACTATTGAAACTCTTTATAAATATACACGTGAATTCTCAGTATTCTTTTTTTTTTTTTTTCTTAGAAAAAGTTAGTTATATAAAACAGAAGTAAACAATTATTATTTTATCGTATCTTCCTCACCAATACTTAAATGTATTGTATGTTTGTATCTCTTAACTCTGTAATTGGGTTGTATGAACCTGTTCAGTTAGTAGAAATAAATCAAAAAAATTATAATGTTTTATGAATTTTGATTGACATTTTTTAAAATGTACTATGCTAACTTTAACTTGTTTTACAGTTCCATATGTGGCAATATTTTGGGAAACCAGCATGTTTATATAACCGTTCAGTGGTAAAAAGTTATTATATACCATTACTTCAGTCACCAATAACGCTAATATTGAATCCACGCTTTATTTAAATTTTATCTCCGTCTACGCACTTCATCATCCAGTCTTAAAGTCCGTACTTATCACCCAAGAAACGTAGGCAATCAATCAAAACGTTGAAAATTACAATCTGCTTGATCAATAGACGCAAACTTTTCGAATTTCTTCGTAAAATGAAAAGGAGTTGGCAAGGAAAGAAAATCGACAAAAGATGAGAGAGGGAGACAGCAGGAGAGAGAAATTCAGTGGCGGTCATCATATTGCAAATACTTCATTGTTATAGGTATAAATTTCAGGGATCGTTCTAATATTTCAAATAGTGTGTTTTACGTTATAAATCCGAATAAAAACAGCAATTTCTGTCAATATTTCTGCAAAGATCCTTTGCTTTTATCAAGACTAAGAAAATTTAGTCTTGATAAAAGCAAACAGAAAATTGCTGCTTTTATTCTGATTAATAACGTAAAACACACTATTTGAAACGCCAAAGTTTACTTTATGCACAAGAAATGTCACTGTCATCCAAACTCAAAAACTCCACTTTTTCAAAACCCTGATGTCTCCTTTAATAAAACTTTAAACCAACCATTTACCCGCGGTTCCTCTTTCAAAGCAATATTTCTTCTATGTACTCCAGCAACTCTAAGCATAATTAAAGATTGTGTAAGGTAACAGTAATGAGTATGTAAATCTCTTTTGGAGTGAGTGTGGTCCAAATTTAAGAGGTGGTGTTATTAATAGAAAATATTCCATCTGTATACTGAACTGAGGTAGACAGCAGACGGGTCACGTGATGAGGTAGTATTACTTTAACTACATTTGCAAATAGGGTTAGGTTAACCCAAGTTATATGGACTGTGGAACCGCAAGAATGAATTTCGTCAGTCGATTTTGGAAGTTCTCATATACTGAGAATGAGATTAATATTTCTTTTTGTTTGTTTGTTTGGCAGGCTGACTACATTGACACAATAATATGCAATGTAGTGGACCAATGTGAAATTGATTTCCTATTAATATTATAGATCCGAAAAAGAGGAGTCAGGCTCGTGTATTTCGGATCAAATTATATAAAATATAGATTAAAAGTAACGACAAGAAGAAAAAGGTCAAAGCTGAAAAATAAGTAAAATGATTTTAATTATTACAATAGGAAGTTGAAAAATAATTTTTTAATTAAATATTACAAACTGACTTTTTAAATGTTAAAATGGATTTAGATGAATGGATACATTCAGGTAAGTTGTTCCGAAGTTTTATACCTTTATCTATAAATGACTTTTTACAGATAAAGGTATAAAACTTTGACATCTTGGATTGGGTTGCGCTTCTTTCTCAGTTAATGAAAGAAAATCCTTTCCCAGTAAATGAAAGAAATTTGTATGTAAAAAAATAAAAATTACTGTGGATAATTTTTTTGATTTATTTACTAAAATATAGGAGTCCAACAAATATTTTAAAAGCAAGAATGAATTGTGCCAGTTAACGCGTTCAAACATATTTTTTTTGCTACAATTGTGTCTTCTGAAAGTTTTTTTTTTATTATCTGTATAGAAAATTGACTTCTTCATTGTCTATATAGAAAATCGAATGATCGTATTTCGATTTATCATTCTTATTCGTGATCGAGTAAGATCTAATTCGACTGCAACAATAAAAAGTTGGGAATTTCCTGTCAAAATACATTTCACGTTTATTTAGAAGTAAAATATATTGATTATATATTATTATGTATAAACTTAAGTATTCTTTTCTTGCTCATCAGTGAATGGGACCTCGATTTGAGTAAACTTCTTATAGGGTATTTTTGGTCTAATATTTATAGGTGAACGTTTGATATTTAAATATCAGTAACTTTGTTCTACCACATTTCAAACTCCATATTGACACATTACTACAAAATTATAAAATAATTACAGAATGTCATATTGAATATCTGACAAGGCATGAAACCCAAAATTATCTTTATCAGTAAATAATAAATTATATTCTCTTCAAAATTTGGTAAAATAAAAATAAATCATCAGTTATTATCATGATTCTTAAATAACCAAATGTTTCTGTCAGCCTATAATTATTTTTATCTTTTTCACCTGTCATCCCAAAATATTCCCGTAACAGAAGTCAAATCGTTACGGTGTCAGCATATTTGACGCTATGAGGTCAAATTTCAAATCGGAAACTTGCTGACAGCCGCTCATAACAGTCTACTATAATAATTAGATCTTCTTTCCTATGCTAATTTGATCTGAGGGAATTTTCGTGTGAGAATAAAAAATGAATTTTACGTATCATCATGCGATTATGTGTGAAAATCGTTGGGTAATTAGCGGAGATTATTTGGCGATTAAAGAATATCTGATTGGAGACAGATTGTATACGTATATAAAGTTAAGACAGACGTGTTGACGTGAGATTTTTCTTTTTCGTTCTTTAACTAATATTTTACATCTGAACAGAACAGTGTTAATTTCGTAGTATTGTTCATTTTATTAAATATAATTAACTACAAATTTTAACTTCTGTAAAGTGTTAGAACTGGGTGTACCAACTTGCATCGGGTATAGTCTAACGCTGACCCGGATTTCGGAGTTCTAATGCTTTTCTTTTTTGATCTGATGATAGAGTTCACTAGAACTCCGAAACCGGAGTCAGAGTTAAACTATCCTATGCAAGTTGGTACACCAAATCCTATAGCACTTTAATACATGCTTTGTGATATAGGGTTCATCTCGAGGAGTCAGTGAATTCTGTTTCGACTTCGCAAGTTTCGATCTCGATTTTTCAAACATTAGCTCCAAGTGCTCGACTAAAAACTTGTTTGGTCACACATAAGGAGGTCTCATCCCGTAACGAACTGTTATTCTATGTGCCAAATGTGCGTGGATCAAATGGTCTCGACGCACAATTTTACGGAACATATATTTAAAAAAAAACATCCGAACAGATCCGGATCCTGACAAACATAACATAAACAAAAACATCCAGTTGTCTCTAAGATATATAAAATCCGAACATCCGAATAACAGTTCGAGATCCTGACAAAAAAACATAAACAAAAACATCTAGTTGTCGAATAACTCTCCTCCTACTTTTTATCCTGCTTTTGGGATTTGGCGAAATAATGAAAACGCACACACGAACGCGGCCGTCCCGAAACACAAAAAAAATGCCTCCTAACTACTTCTACTATATGCTACACACATTTCATGCTTCAGGTGCTCATATAATGCAAACAATAATTAGAGGCTAATGAAAGGCTACACCAAAATAACAAAAAGTTAGGACGCGAATATTTTTTATCACTTTTGTTTGTATTTAGTTTGTTGTTGATAATATTGAAGGCAGCATAATGTAATTACATGTAATTTTATTAATGCATTTTCTATAGTGTTCATAGAAAGGTATTTGTTTTTTGCATGAATTGAGATGTGACCTTTTCATTCATTTGTTACTTTCATTATGGCAATAATTAGTATAGCGCACTTCAGAAAAAGGCATTGATTTTTAATTCTGTTATAATGTAGGTACCCCGTTTGAACTTTCCCACTTATATGCATCTATAATCATGATATTTTGAGTGATTATTGGCCAAGCAATATCATTCCAATATTCACTGTTCAATTTTAAATCATAGTAGAATCACTTTTGAAAGGCTTCACAGAAAAATTGTGGCAAAACATCTTTAAAATGTATTGTGAAATAAAAACTGCCTTAGAGTTCCTTTCATAATATATTTTCTACCGACCCGGGTTTCGAATTTAACAAATTCATCTTCAGGGTCATCTACAGTAAATAGAAAACATATGAATTTGTTAAATTCGAAACCAGGGTCGGTAGAAAATAAATTATGAAAAGAACTCTAAGGCAGTTTTTATTTCACAGTTTTTCTAATCTTTTATTTAATTATAATAATTATTTTTCTGGGGATAAAAAAATGAAATTATATTTATTACTTGATTTATTTCTTTCGTACCCGAATTTAGCATGAATAAAAAAAATGAGATTTTTTTTTACAAGAAAGTGTGTTTATAATACAAGAATGAAAAGTTTTTTTTACATTATTGAAAAAGTTAATCTCATGTCTTTATTGGTGCAAAATGTTTGCAAACAGCACAAATAATATTTCACTGTCTGGAACCCTGCTGGTCACCTTTATCTATTTATTAACAATACTATTTTATTTATATTTTTTATAAAAAAAATGATAATTATATGTAATAATTATAAGTTATTAGAGCTGGAACTAGCTTTTTAAATTATAATATAATCCCAAAAATATCATTTTCATAAAAATGTCATTTTCATTAATTTTTAATACTTTTCAAAACTAATTACATTTAACAAATATCACAAAGTAAATTTAGATCAACATAATTATTTTTACCTAAATTAACTTTGTGATATTTATTAAACGTGCTAGTTTTGAAAACTATTAGAAAAAATTAAAATAGCATTTTTTATGAACAAGATATTTTTTGGGATTATGTTAAACTATCGGAATTTGGTGGAAAATATAATTACTCCCTATTACCTTTATTCGTAATCTTTGACAGCAACAAAGCGTCAAACAATAAAATGCAAGGATATAGAAGAAATCTGTGAAATTTAAAAAAAATGTATAATAACATAATTTTGAAGATCTGCAAAATGAAACTATATGAATATTACTAACAATTTTGAATCAGAACTGCTTTTGATAGTTATTATTTTAAATAAATATTTCTTAATTACATTAAAACTGAAGTGAAAAGAGAAAACTTTTCTAGTGAGAATGTAAATTATATAAATTCAATATTATTTTATTGGATTCTGCAGTCAAAATCTAAAATTATACTTACATGAAGACAGAGTCAATAGATAAGTTAAATAAGAGCTTATATCTCTTTACTTCTTTTTTTTCATCTTCTATTTTTATCTAAAAAATCTCCTATTGAGTAAATATTGATTATATTTAATTTTTTGAATGATTGATAGATTTAATTTTAATACAACAATAGGCCTAATAGAAGAGAATTAGATCAAACAGTAAAACGGAAAAGCTTCTATAGGATGCATTGAAATATATTGCAGAATATTTTTTTTTCTGCAGTATTATTTTTGCATGGAAATATTTTCCCATTGACAATAATAATATTTAGAATTGACGTCTTCGCAATAGAAACAGCAATTTTCATTTAGAACAACTTTTTTTAACATTGTGTCCGGTAGAATATATTTTTAAACTTTTTAAAATTATCATTTTAAATGAGGTATTACAACATTTCTTTCTTATAGATACGTCATTTTTTAAAATAATGGTTTAACAAACAATACTACATGTCTATTAAAATAATACTATTTTTTATAACGTGATCAAAAATTAAGAAAAGTAAGTTACTTGAAGCACTTTTTGGTCATATTGTCTTATAGCGTTTTTGCTAAAAAGTTAAATTATTGGGATAAATGCTGAGTTTTAAAATAATTATCAATACAACAGTATAAACAAAACACAATATTGAACGGTGTTTTGCCTATTTGTACAATTATACATTTTAGTGTAGCTGGAAGTAATAAAAATATCGACCCACTGTAGAATTGACAGGTAATAAGCCATCCATAAATAAGGCAATATGTGTGATCGGGTCAGAATAATTATACTTCAAAACTATTAACTTTTGTGATTGAATTTTAACATACAGTATGATAGGGTGGTAAGTACGGGTGAAAATTTGTAATGACATTGGGGTTTTGCAAAATGGAGAATAATCAGTACATTGCCATTTGCCAGGAATTTGAACTGGGGACATTCACGGGGAGGCAAAAAAAAAAAAAAAGATTGGAGCACAAAATTTTGATACTTCTCTCAAATGTGTAGTTTTTTTCAGCGGGATGTTAATTTTTCCCATACACATCCCTTTTCACTTTCTTTGTTCTACTCGATTTTTCATAGAACGTTTTATCAGTGTTAGAAAACGAGATCTCCCGCTGAAATTTAATGAACCTTAAAGACTCCTAAATAAATAACACTTATTATTATTAAGGAAATAGTAGTTATAAACAGGTATATCGACACCTTCAAATTTACTGAGTGATGGAAATCGATGACGGCGCCCCATGCAAGGATGAAAGCTTTAAAAGAAATATTATACTTCAAATAAATGTACACTCTGTTTTCATTAATCAGAAATCAATTTACGTACTCAGTTTTTCGTTATCGTTTTCAAAATTATTTTAGTGATTAAAGAGTTTCGTATTCCAGTGTTGATTACCTGGTATTAACATTTTCATATAATACATTTCGATTTTAAACAGATAAGACAAAACGATAATACAGAAAATTGAATTTATCAACCAAATTACTCGGGAGAATTATTTCACATTATAACTGTGAATCTGAGGTTCAAAGCATCCTTATTATATCCTTCATAAACTGTTAGGAGAAAATGGCGAGGAAATCAAAATTTCCAATTTCTGAAAACGGAGTATAGGGTATTATCTTCATAAATAAACAACAGTTCAGACGATTCACAAATTTTCTAATCTACGACCTACTAAAAACCTTTCCTATTTAATACAGTATGTTAAACTTTCCTCTGTGAGAAGCTGCATCCGTCGCATTTTGTATCGCATCACCGCCTGTAAACTTATACAGCACAGCAAGACAAAATGTTGCGTAAGCAGAAACAATACAACACAGTACGTTTGAATATTCTTATTTGTATCAAAGTGTAGTAAAAGACAGTGATTTACAAGATAGTGTTAAAATATTTAATATACGAATTGCTGCAAATTAAACTAAATATAATTATTGTACGTCTATGACTCAATAATGACTTATTAGTTATTACATTATTGAGAGAGAACAGTACCAAAATGGATCTTTCAACTTGAATCTCTCTCAAATTTTTTCCTATTCTATTTTTCCTCTAAAAATCTCGTATTGAGTAAATATTGACTTTTATTTCACTTTCTGAATGATTGATATGTCAACAATAATAGAAGAGAATTAGATCAAACAGTGAAACGTCGAAAAAGCTTCTAGAGGATGCATTAAAATTTACTGCAGAGTATTCAGTCAATAGAGAATGGATTTTTTTGACAGTAGAATTGCACTGTATCCTGTTTTT
Organism: Campodea plusiochaeta; assembly: GCA_034698565.1. NCBI lineage: Eukaryota > Metazoa > Arthropoda > Diplura > Rhabdura > Campodeidae > Campodea > Campodea plusiochaeta. The sequence continues at coordinate 3,734 of JAQIWE010002686.1, read as the reverse complement.
TTAGTTCTCTTTTTCATGTATAAGAAGACAATAGTATGGAGTACAATAATATACTTATTATTGCAAGATAAGAATTTATTATTGTCGCCAGAATGAAAAATTAAAGTAAAATACTATATTAAAATAATATTACAAAATCTTTTATTTTGCTTTATCTTATTTTTGTTTCCATTTTTTAATATAACATTAATAATAATTACTGTTTAAAATAAAATTCTGGGTAGTAATTTTTATGGAAAAACAAAGTTGAATAAATTATGTAAGCCGTTACTCAACAGTTATTTACAGCAGATTTGCTTTCAGAACGATTCCTCACAATGTCAGTAAATATTATTGTTTCCAATTTTGCCAAATTAATATTTGTAGAGAAAATTTATCGGTATTCTCTTTAAATTTAACTCAATGGTATTTGCTGAAATTCTCAATCGAAGTAACAAATATCACCAGTAAACATCGTAGCTATACATTTACTCCAATTCCTACTAACAGATCATCAGGTCTATCAACGTTCCAGGGCCGTCGCTACAGGTGGGCTGAGGTGGTCCCAGGCCCACCCAAAATATGCTGTGCCCACCCGTGGGCCCACCCAAATGAAATAATATAAAACTTTTAAAAATACACGAATTCAAAACTTAAGTATAATTCACTCAATTACATTTCTACAACTATTTTATTTCGTTAACATGTTGATGAAATCATTTCAAAAATTATTATTTTCCCGGTAAGCAGTACTTCATTTCATTTGTTCATTAATAATTAAAAATTCTCAGAGTTACTGACAATATTTCGACGGATTTAAAAAAAAAACAGCTAACTAATCTACTCATGAATTATAAAAAATAAAGAACTTAATGTTAAAAATAAACGAAATTGTACAATGTTCTATAACAAAATACTTGGGATTTTTACATGTTTACTTTCAAAAATGTTAAAAAGAGATAGTTTTTAAGTCAAAATATGACAAAATTACGTTCGACTTCGCCCTCTAAAAAAATTGCTGTTAAATTACTTTGTCAAAAATACTGGTATTACGTCAAATGAAAAAAAATCTTAGAAAATATACATTAATAGCTTTTTGTTGCAAAGATAAATTAATTTTTTTTTTTGAAAATTATAGTGCCCACCCTTTTTATGACGATCTGGGCTAGTGCCCACCCAAACGAAAATGTCTGGCTACGGCCCTGCAATTTTTGAAAATGTATCCAATTATAAAATATGGCTTTAAGCAATAATAACGACAGAGTATAAAAATCGATATTGTGCTATACAGTTGACAGCTAATAAAATATTTGCTGGTATATCAATATGTGATTAGGTTCTAGACATTTCAAAACTATTAACCTTTATGATTGGGTTTAAATACTTTTTGTTATACATATTAAATATGTTTATTAAATACACTGTTTGCCAATGCAAATAGTCATAAGACTCAGTATAACATGATAAGTACAATATTTACAAATATAAAAATGTTGTTTCTGAAAGAGTGAATCAGGGTTTCTTACTTTCTTTTGAGGTACAGATGGTTCTGCAGAATATGGATCGAATCTCTATGACGGAAAGTGCAACGCTGTTTATAAAACGTTTATGGCGGATCTTGAATTTTTTGATAAACTGTTATTGGTTGTGTTTATTTTTGCACTATACTAGGTTTATAATATTGTCATACTCATAAATGATTTAGAGATACAAATGATTTTTTTAGGAGTGAGAATGTAAAATGTTTCTTTCTACACTAGCTGTTCTAACACAGTAAATATAATAAGAAAAGGGAACTGTAATATTTTACTCAATACTGTTTAAAATATAGTCCATGAATTTCTAAATGTCTTTTTACTGTATTACACAACCGTGTTTTATATGTAGGATTTAATCCTCAAAATTTAAATATTAATTATATTAAAATTTTCACACTTTTCATATACAGGATGGATATAGAGTTAATATAAGTTTGCACAACTGAATAATTATTTCATCAAAAAAAAAATTGTTTTCCGTCACATTAGAACTGGGATTTCTGTTATTTTTTAGATCTCTTTCTAAAATCATAATTAATTGCCGGCTATGATAACCTGCTGGCAAAGTTTATTAAATATGTAATATATTGTAAATTTTCGAATGAAATCTAAGAGAATTATTATTATTATTTTTTTATTATTGGTAACCGAAATGGTTTTGGTTATATCGCATGTATTATATATATTACGTAAAGTAAAACAATCATATTCTACTAAGTTGTGAAAGCAATAATTTCGTTGTTCATCAAATCAATATTAAACTGATTTTTTTTTACTAAACTGAAAAGATTTAGAAAAAAAGTCTGAAAAGTTAATGATTTGATAAAATGAACCTCAGATAACTATAGGTAACACCTTCACCTATATATTTCACATTCCTGTAACTTTATATTCACACGGGAATATCGTAAATTGAGATCTACATCACTTTATAACCCAATACCATACAAAATGAATTATACCGAAGGACACAGTGTGATTTACGTATAGCCTTCATTAGTACACTGATGATATACCGTATAGAAACTCTGGTGGTTTCAACACTCTTCACATGGAAGTATCGTAACAAGTAAAGTTGGAAAGAGAGTATAATATCAAGTAAATCTCCCTTTTTTTAACTTTCAGGTTTTCGTCATATTTCTTTTAAAGAATTACTTGCAGCTAAATTGACTTTTCTGATATTGTAACATAATATTAGTCTTCTTCATATAAAAATAACTCATATTATTTTTTTTTACCTCCCAAAAATCACCGGTTGTGATGGAGATATTCACATTAGAAAATGAAAGAATGTATAAGCTGTAAGGTACGGAGTAAGCGTGGTCCAAAACAAGACAACTGCTGATATATGATTAAAATTATTAATTTGCATTATTTTTAAGTCGGTTTTGGTATTACTTAATAGATATGTGTTCTGATATGTGTTTTTCAGCGAATAAATGCATATTTTCGTAAGGCAGCGAAATTAAGCAGGTCGATTTGTGATACCTTATGAAAAATCTATCGACAATATAAACAGAAATATCTCTTGATCCGTCAAACCTTTTCCAAAATTCTTTAATAATATAAGGTACAAGAAAATCACAGAAAACCTTAAATTCATTATCTGCAAGTAACCCTTTTTAACTCTGTAATTGGGTTATATGTACCTGCTGAGTTCATGGAAAATAAATAAATAAACAATGTTTTAATTATCATTTTATTTGAATAACTATTAATATTAATAATATCATCAATGTAACATAATTGCACCCCCACTGGTGCCATCCTACTACCACCCCTGGAAATCTCTCTTCACTGCAAATGAGTTTTTGAGGCAAACAGTGTTGAAGTTTCTCTCCGCTAATAGCTGAAGAGCAGCACTGATGGCTATTTATATCAGGTCATCTCTATAGTATAGGATTAATATCTAGTATATTCCTTAAGGGTACTTAATATACTCGCAAGATTGATTTCTAAATATAACTTTCAGTTATAGCCTGTAGAAAGATAGGAAATTACGTTATGAAGTTGTTTGGGAGTTAAATTGTTTACAAATTGAAAGAGAGATTAAAGTTTTCATGACGTTTGACTGTTAAATAGAGAGAGTAAGTTATACTTTAACTTCTGTTGTGAGACGAGGGCAGGGCCGGATTAAGACGTTTTGGGGCCCGGGGCCCCGAACTATATATAAGGGCCCAGAATTTAGAAAAGAGCAAATTCGAAGACCTTCCGAGA
>JAQIWE010002685.1:0-12824 GCA_034698565.1 Campodea plusiochaeta | reverse complement strand
ATCGGAGTTTATATAATTAAAGTGAAAAAGCTTAGAACTTATTTTTGAGCTCACCCGAGTATATATTTGTCTATTTCGACCCGACACGAGCTAAAAACTGTTCACCCAAGCGTACCCGACAAGAGTTTTAACAAATTTGCCTTTTTGGAGGGGTTGTGGTACTTTAGAGAAATTCCGATAATTTTTTGCATATTTCCATTCATATAAATATATAGTAAATTACGATTATTTTTAGGAGGATATATTAATGATACATAATATTTAAAACAATAACAAGCACCACATATACTGAATACTTTCTTTTCAGTCGCTTTGATGAAAACAGTAAGTGTCATATGAATAATATAACAAAATTGCTTTTATAAAATCGTCATTTACTATATGGTTAATAATTTCCAAGTGATAAATTTTTCAAACCAGCTACAGTAACTATGTTTAAAATGTATTCCTTATCATGAGAAATCGTCAGATCTACACTGTTTGCTTTCGAGATCCTCTTTATCGAATACCGTGCAGAAGATCATCAGAGTAACTAATTTTAAATGGGTTTATAATATCCCTGAGCAGCACCAATCATTATGATGATTTGATTTCCTTTTAGTTATATTTGATTTGAAAATGTCTTTTGAAAACGCACACTATATCAGCATGTATTATTCACATTATATATATCCATCCATTGTTTTGTTGAATATCTTTATAATATTATATTAAAACAATAGAATCACATGCTGAGAGAAAAACATTTAAATCTATCATTTTTTGCAGCAATATTACAGAATGCTTCCTTTATGCTCACACGAGCCTGTTATCAAATGCAAAATCACCTTGTCAGATGATTAAATACGATACTCTTGCTAAGGCGCACTGCAAGGATCTTGTTATGTCTCAAGGGGTATAATGATCAGATAAAAACATATAAAACTATATTCCGTATTTTATCTATAGTTTCATTTATTTAATAGTACTCGTATTCCATATAAACCATTAATTTAAAGCAATTAGAAATTTGGATAAAGCTGTGACAATAAGAAACACTAATCCAATATTTATTTTAAGGAATTTCTGTATTTATAATTGTAATCCCAGCATTTTCCTCATAATATTTTAAATTGTGAAGAAAAGAAAAATGAGATTAAAATTGATATAAAACACAAAGCTTCATATAGTACAAAATTTCGCTCAGTATATAATAAACAAAATAATAAGTTGAAAAAATGCAATTCTGATTTTCTTTCGTTAATAAATGGTATAAGAAACAAATCACCGACCTTAATCTTTTTCTCTTAATACACTTTTATATACAACAGAGACAATGTACTGATGTCAGCATGTTCTGTATAATATTCACATCTTATTAGTTTTTGATTCGTTGAGCATTCGTCGTGAACAGTATTTGCATGTATTTAGTGGTTATTCCCAAGGGGCCAAATTCATGATTCAATAATTGTTTCTAAAATAAGTTCTTAGTTTACTCACTATATGATTATCATTGACTTTCCCAAAAATTGTAACTCACTGTACCTCTCCTAAACAATCCTAAAACAGTTATTCAGCAGTTTCCAGTTCAAAAATATAACAAATTTTATAAAACTGGGAAACATATCACATTAAATTAATAATTGAAAATCATGGGAGATACATCAGTACCTCGCAAATAATCTTCTGTTTTCTGTCTTTTTAACCCCTATCAATTTTATAAAATCGTTGTAAGTTTTCTTTGCAGCAGTTTTTTTCCTATATCCTACTGTCATAGTGTCAGTTCTTCTACTTGCATCAAGCCAGTTAGCATTTGTTCCTGCTTTAATTTATTTAAAAATTTCAAGATTGAAATGCTTTTAGCTACTAAAAGTGTTGTGTCAGCCTTCTACAACAACTTTAAACCTTTTTTTAATTATAACTGTAAATGTTTTTGAAATTCTATGAAGTTGTAAATAACATTACAGTGATTACATAATATTATTTAAAAAAATCTAAAAAATTCCTACAGTTATTTATTTATTTTATCTGTTGTCATTGTTTAGGACAGCGAGGAGTGGTACTATACGATGAAAACTGATACCACGGAGAAAAGATTCCTTAAAAAAAACTGTATTGGAAGTGAATAGTTTCGATTATAATTTTCTGCTAATATATAGGGCAGTGGAATTTCGTTATCATAAAAATATTCCCGGTATTTCTAATTAACCCTCGTAAAGCAGCAAAAACATGAGTGAGATAAAATATTATTCTATAATGTTTATCGTCAACAAAACTGTCGAAATCATTCATTTGCAGCAGGAAACCAAACCCGCATCAGCAGTTTGACTAAACCGCAATCAACAGTGATATTTTTCTACAGAGGAAATATCGCAATGACAGTCACGCGTTTCACAATATTATTGGCAAATTGTAATGAACGTGTCATAACAAGTAATAGATACAATACATTTCACTTACTTAGTTTCCATAAATACAGATGTGTCTTATTCTGTCGAGCCACGGTATAGTGCAAAATGATGACCAAAAAAATTATATATCATAATGGAATCATTGCAACTGTATAGGACATGGTTACATCTTGATATCTTACAGCACAACTTTGTGTCACAGTTCTGTACCCTGCTTACTATTAATTTCAAAGAAAATACGAAGATAGTAGTTCCCCAAATTTTCGAACATCAAGTAAGGTATTAGTAAATCACTAGCCAAATGGATATTAACCCACTGCGTCTGCATGTCCAAAATGTTTTGAAATTTGGACATGCAAACCCACTGCATCTTCATGTCCAATAATTTTTGACATGCAAACACACTGCATCTGCATGTCTATACAATTTTTACATGCAAACCCACTGCATCTGCATGTCCAATAATTATGGACATGCAAACCCACTATTACTGTAGGAGAATAAAACGCCGTAGGAGAATAAAATACTGTAGGAGAATAAAATACTTTAGGATACTAAAGTAATACTCGTTTAATACTCGTTGTAAAAATAAATTATAACATTTAATATGACTATTGTAAGATTTGCTTGTCTTTGACATCCTTAAAAGTTTGCGACGATCTTACCGAAATAAAATAATCAAACAGAAATAATGTCAGTATACTGCTGCAAAAGAAAGTTATTAATTTTATAACAAAACAGTGAGCATATTTTTAAAAATATAATAACATGACATATTTGGAATATTTTGATTGGTAAAATGTTTCATCATTCTAGTAGATTTTTGATTATTCAAAGATAAAAGTAAGTCTTGAAATAATGCAAAATGTATGTATCAAGTTCAATATTCGTCATGAATAAAACAGTGTTGATACAAACTATAGATCTAAAATTAATATATACCTGATGCACATGCATTCAGTGCTAAAATCTGCGCTTGAAATGTCCTGAAAAGTACTAAATTCAACCCAACAAATTGTACTCTGAGAACAATAACATAGTCTAATATTGTCCAATGTAGATATACTTCATAAAATAATTTATTCGAGCCCCGTATATCATGATGAAATTAATTCGCAATAAATCGGAGGAACGATTGAAGATTTAGTACAAGTTTCTACCGTTAGGGTAGAAGGAATATATTGAAGGTAAAGTAGGTTTCAGAGAGAGATATATTGTTTCGCTTTTTACTCTTGGATGATACATTGCGAGTACGTGTTATGATTGTATCGATTTTTTAGGAGATGATATCCGATATTTCGTTTCCGGATACAATTTTGCAGTACTTGTTGCGATTCTCTAATGGATTTCGTTTTTCCTTTTCTTAAAAGGGTATTCTTTTCCCGCGGGATGCCATCTTTTCCAACACAGCTTAACAGTCTCTTGGAAAAGCGAGTACAATAGAGAACAAATATAAAGTAAAACGGGATGTGTGTTGGAAATAATGGCTTCACGCTGGAAAAAAATAGAGGTTAAAAAAACATACTCGAAATATAAAAAAACTTTAGCTGAAATGTTTTTGAAACTAATACAATTATTCATCTCGTTTAAAAAGTGGCATAACTTTGTGTTATGCTGTGTTGTGTTGTTCTGTGTTGTGATTATATTACCAAGGTAATCAACTTTAAAATAACTCGGATATCTTTTTTAATCTTTAATTGGATGATTTAACCTGACGTATCAAGATATCACTTTGATATCAGGTGAACCATGCATGTAGTCAGTTTCGGAATGAGTTGTATGAAGCACATCTACAATTATGGGCAGTCCGTTCTGGCTTTGCTACAGCGATTTGAAATTGAACTGATTTTTTATTTGACTTTTACCACTTTTTTTAAGCAATAAATATTTTTTAAATATAGTGTTTCTGGTAATTTCGGCTAATATCTTGCAATATAGAGTAATACATAAAATTCGAATTCCAAAGAAAATGCATTGTCCAATAAAGCCTTTATTAAATCAGATCAATACTACTTGAACTATGGAATATTGCAATTTAGTTATATAAAACACTTTTATAAAACATGCAATATTAGCATTATTGATGTACTTTATTGTAATTTGTGAATAACTCTCTTCTCCTAACAGGGATAACTTCAATGATACATATGAATGAAACCAATCCTGTTTGATATATTTGTTGCATAAAAGTTCACAAAAAGTTTGAAAATGGTCACCTTAAATATTTCTTTAATTACACCTTCATACCGTGGCGCCGCTCTTTCCCTAATGTTCTTCTCCCTTCATAAACATACGAGAACCTTTTTCATAAGACGTCCTCTCTGGTTTCTTCCGTTAAACTTAATGAAATTTGAGTACTAAACGCATATTTCTCTTCTTTTCTCGCTTATTCGCATCTCCTTTTTCTACACAACGTTGAAAGCAAATAATTGAGGAAATAGAAAAGGCAATATAGCGGAATAACAGCAGGAAATAATAGGAAGCTTTTAGAGGGATAAAAATATAAGGATAAAAGTGGGTAAAACCGGGAATTCGTTTATTGTGCTCCTGAGTGTACTGAGGTCTCGAGTGTTTAGTGCTTTTGTCAAGATTGGTCTCAGAGATTTTTTCTTTCTTTTTGTCAACTGTTTATAGTCCAGTATGACAGCCTGGTGCTCTGAAAGGTTTGCTTATTGAAGCAAAAAGTTTCTGTGTAATTTCCTACAAACTATGTCAAGAGTCATTTTATATATCGGAGAACTATAAAAAGGTTCTTCTTCGTCAGTTATCTTTTTAGTATCAGTTATTTAAAAAAAAGTATAATTTTATAATCTTTAATTATGTGTATCTCTGTTTCTGACCTTGAAGCTAAGATAACAATACCTGATTTTCACAATGCTATTGAATATTCAAAGATCCTTTCAGAGTCACATGAAGGTCTTAAAATTCAACGTTTTACTTCTATAATTTAACTGTTGATCCAAGCTTGCATCGATTATTAATATAGAGTGAGCTCGTGCATCACTTGAAATAAATTAATACCAAGTAAATGTTACATTTACCAATAAGTTCACCGATGAAAGCAAACGTATAATAATAATCACAAAAGTTACTTACAAGCTGACTGTATATGTCTTTCATTACAGGAAACATCATTATAATGTACATTATTAAAAGCAAAGTTGTTATTCAGAATCTTTGCGTACGTACTTTGCACTATATTCATTACCAGAGACGCTTTTATGCAAACATTGACATAGCTGAGCAGAGCCTCACATACCCCTATACAGTAATTAACAAAGTAACTGTACAAAGCAGTAAATTCCGCTCTGCAGTTCCTTTTACTTATGACTGCATCACCATATTCACTCACAACTTACAATCTTATTTCAAAGGCCCGTAACAAGACTTACAGAAATAATGATCAAATTAAGAAAGATAATTATACTGATGCATACGTACATTAGTAACACTAAAAGAAAACTTAATTTTAATGGCACTACAGCATTTTCCAGATGAAAACTATTTTTAATTTTGTTCCAGTTTCATTTAAGTATTTTTAAAATATTGTTTTAGAAAATTTCAGAAAAATATTTTGTCTCTTCACTTTGGTACATACAGGTTCTACCCCAGGATAAATATCTCTTTGAAATTTACCTTCAGTTTTTTATTGAGTTCTCTGTATTTATAAATAAAGTTATTTGTACTGCATTTTCTTCAGATTTCTTTATGAATCCTTCTTATGGAGCAACAGCATGATGTTATTTTTTTTCTTCAATTGAGACATTTCTCAAGTCACACCTTTGTAGGCGTTCAGGTCTTGATTGTTTTGTATGCTCTGACAATGAATGTGTCTTATTTGTCTTTGTATACTTACTGTAGATACCTTTGTTACGTCGTTTGCTAATTAATAATATTAAGGAAATCATCGTTTGAAAGTGAATAACAGATTTTGTAGTATAATGTACAACTTACATGAACTGAATGCAAGTGTAGATCTTACAATTTTGTAAAAATTCAATTCGTTCATTATTACAAAAGCGAACTTCTATTTTTATTCCTGTTACCATTTTCTTAATTTCTTCCAATGTCAAGAAACACATTACAGCTATGGTACTTCCATTACAGAAACAAGCAGAAGACTACACCATAGATATACCAGTGACTTTGGTTAACTGGTTACGGTTATAATACTGCTCTTTCCTTAATGTACTTCATAAATATTCGTGGCAAGTATATAACACTCACTTATACTCCATATCTTTACGAGCGGTCTTAAGAAAATCCAACTTTCAAATTCAATTTTATTTCTTCAGTTTTATCGTCAATTCGTTTTGCAGTTACATTCGTAATCTACAGGAGAGCAGGAATAGTAGAAAGAAGGCGACGTTGCCAATTTCAGAAATATTACGATGGGTGGCTTTGAGTCCTAAAGAAGAAATGATGTGGCATAAAGAGAGTAAATTTTCTTTCGGTGTATGGAAGTTTTTCGTCTTCTTTATTTGAGAAATTTCGACTTTTGAATACGAGGAACATGCAGTCAACTGGAAGGATATATTATTTCGAGTGATTCAAGTATGTAAAAGTTTCTCCTTTTTTGATAAAGGGTTGAGTTTTTACGTCTTTAGACTATCAGGGGAAATGAGCTCATCACTTCAGATTCGGTGCAACTGTATAAAGTACTGGACTTCTCCTTGAATATATTATGCACATTGCACATAATATGGGATTTTGAACAGAAGAGCACAATACTATTCAAATAAAAGATAAAATGAATATCAAATATGAAATGTTGGGTATAAAGCAAAGTTTTACTATTGGGTATCACATTGTAGTTTCCCTACATATAAGAAGATTTTATGACGAATGGTAAAAAAATTGTAAAATTCATAAGAAAACTTAAGAAACACATATACAAATATTGCAAGATAATTAAGAATATTAAATACTGGTGACACACGTTTTTAAATCGAAATGCTATCATTATTGTAATTCCAGCAGAGGTAGGGCCTATCTATTTATTATTTGTGCTATTGTGTCAAAAAAATATAACATTAGATTCCACATCACCTGTAGTGTACGCTACAATTTTTAATTACTTCATCAGATATCAAGAAATGAACAGCAGTAAAACGGTGTAAAGAATTAATTCAATAAAATCGAACAATCATTTCCGATGTGTGACAAAAAAATTATCCTCTCATCCTAAAATACCAATCAAACCATTTCTTTTTCTCAATCTCCCTGTTCTTTTGAAAATGTCTTTCTCTGTCGTTGAGAATGGAGCGTTTCGACGTACGTGTTGTACAAAATGAATGGATTAAAGCTGGAGTAATGTTCTTCTGAATCTTTTGTAGTACTTCCTCGCTTTTAGAAGTACTTCTATTGTTGATCGAGTGGAGAAGAAGAAGAAATTGAAAAGTTACGTTTTAGTGCCCGGAATGGAGAGAAACAAACTGCTCAAAGAATAAACATTTTATTTCCAAGAGGTTTAAGACGACAATGCTTTTCCAAATAAAATTCCTCTGTTTTCTCAGCTGTGATACTTCATGTAGGAAAGTGCCATATACAGTGTGGTTGATGTATAGGGAGAACTGTTGGTTGGGAGATATTAAAAAATTGAGGTTGGTTTATTCTTGAAGTTACACATATTTTTGGACTTTTTATAGAAACAATAATGTTTTTAAGGTGATGCTTTTAAGATATCTGTTCTGTTAATTCTAAGGAATTAAAGTTATAAACCGTTAATTAATCCATGTTCTTATACTATAAGTATGAGATACTAAAGATCATTCCATCATTTTTTTTTTTACAATTATTTGTTTATGTAGTGATTATCAAACATAAAAGGTAATTACAAAACTTGTACATCATCTCATACACTTACAGTAGACTTTTCAAACACACTTGATACCGCATACCAGAGAGTAATATAAAATTGAACTTATTTTAAACATACGCACAACTTTAAAAATAATTCATCCCATATATCTACATTATACACTATTTTAAAACTTTACTATCTTAGTTTATGTGTATTATTATTCTGTAAAAAGTATGATAATATAATGCTTAATTATAATTGATTATAAAATAATATACTTGATTTCACATAATTATAATTATTATTAATGTATAAATGTTGTACTTTGCGAGAACACTCTTGTTTATAATAATATGCAGTCACACATTGTATATTCACGTGTGGTAATTACTGCCATCTATTAGGATGAAGTGTAATTACTATCAGTCGGACACTAATCTCACCACACCACACCCACTACAATCCATTAATCATATCATCATCATATACGAGCACACAATAATTCGCACACTCAAATCACACTAATGAAAAACTTACTATACAATGTAGAATTCCAGATCTGATGCAAACGCAGTTAGTGTTAAAAACAGTATATTATTGTTAGCATTTTGTTTATCCAGAATAATTATGACAATGAGTTAAACATATAGGGCAAAGTAGTTATAAAAAAGATTTTCGTTTTTCATATACGTTCTGAATTAGAATTTTGAGGCAGTTAAAGTTGCGAACTAATGTTCTTTCCACAAATAAATCCATCATAATGTATGCATGATTGTGTTGTGTTAGACAAAATGATCTATAAAAGGTTTATATCTTAACCTCCATATCAACTATAAAAGAGGAAAATCAAATAAGGCAAATTATTTCATTGGTTGATTTGAGCCTCAGGAAGATTGAACTTCTTGAAGTTGAACATTGCTCCCCGTGTTTCATTTAACAATTTATTTAACGTCATTTAACAAAAGACATCATTCCAACCATACTCTATCTAATAAGTATAGTAAAGCTGACATACTGCATGCCTTAATTTTATTATTTAATTTTAATCACCAATGCAAGGTTTCAGTAAACAAGCTTGCTGAATTTTACATATTATGTAAGAAGAATGGAGGTTTAGCTGCTATATCTGTTCATCAGTTAACTTAAATAAGAATACTGAAGTGTAGGTACTTACGTCATGCATGTCAAAACGTCTCACATCAGCTGAAGTCAACCATGAGATCAATTCGAAAATAACCCTTGAATGAGTTAGGTAAATTTTTATCCGATTCTGAACTAAATATCTTCATTACCAGAGTTTAATGTAAGCATTGTACCTATAATTAATAATATTTGTGAAGTTCGATAATATACTGTATTAAGAACAACATAATTATAACGAGAATTTCTTTTATGAATCAATTTATCTAAAAAAAGCTAAAGCCATACTTTGGTTTTTGCAGAACATTTGAACGAAATAATCCTTTCAAACCCATATTACTAATCTTACTATACCTTCAAACTGCTAGAGTTTATACTTCTCCCAGAATCCATTCCCTCTCATATTTCGTCGATAAAGAATTGATAGATGTATGGACAGGTATAAAGTGAAGCCATCTGTCTTTAAGAAAAGAAAGTAGTTTTCTTTTTCTCCAACACCTATACCTCACTTTTCAAATTGAGTTTTGCCAACTTTCTCTTATATATACTATAGTGGAAAAGGAAGAAAGTAAATGGAAAAACAGCTGCAACACAAAATTACACTACAAGAGAATTTCCTATAATAGTTTGTTTCGTATACTGTTGTAGTTTGTAGATATATACAAAGTTTCTTTCCTGAAAACTGGTGGACAAACGGAAAGTGCTTTTGAGGGGAATTTATTCAGATGTGAAAATCAACAGTATTTGAATATTGGTTCGTGAGCAACTTCCAACTTGTAATGGCCTTTCTTGGGAACTTTGCGTATTGATTCCACTCTAACTTGGACTCTTGGACATTCAATGCTATTAGTATTACGCATGCTGAACATATTTTTACATAATTATATTTAATATTTTCCATATAACTTTCAAAGTAACTTACGTAAAAATACAATTGTTTCATCATTTCAAATTTTGGGCTTGAATTTTGACTGTCACATCGGGATATCTGTAGTGCATTGATATAAAATATTCACACTTTCTCCTTCTTTTGGAAATTCTGAATGCCACAGACTTAGTTTCTATTTCGTAATGACAAACGAATCATGCATAATATGAGTATACCACCTTAAGAACTGTACAAATCAGTATAATCAATAACTGTTACAAGACACAAGTTCTAAAACACAATAATTACAATACCGCTCATTCTTACAAAAGATGAGTAAAAACAACATGTACTGTATGCATAAAGCAGATATTGTAATACACTAATTTAAAATTTCTATTTCAAAGCACAGAACTTTGTTAATGATTTTACAGCTGATGCACTGTAAGACTGCATTGTAATTTGAATAATTTCATTGATTCATTTGAAGTTATCAGATGAAACATCATTTCTCTAAAGTACTTTGAATTAAAATATTGTGAATTATTTTAAGAGAGAGAAATTGTAATGATGCTGGTGCCTATGTTCATGTCTGTTTATACAGTATGCTTTAGCTGTTCATAATCTAATGTACATTACACTATTATCTAATATTTCAAGAATATACAGTATATCAGAAATAAATAATTATAATGAACATTAAAAATTGAAGATTTTCAGAACGGAAATGCATGAACAAAGGCGTGCGATAACTTTAACAACCATTTAATCGCGCCTATACTTTTCTTACCATTTTAAATTATATTTGTTTTAAAAAAAATCAGCAATGAAAATTGAAGTAAGGAGATGTATTCTACGGTTATTTCGTATTAATCTGCTTTACTAATGCTTATGAGTAATTTTACGAAACCTATGGTATTTTATTCATGATGATTATAGCAAAAATCGCCTTAAATAAATATTCTTTTCAATCGCAAGGTTTTATTAATAAATTACATTTATTTGAATAAATTGGTTCAAGGATGTAAAATATTCATCCCATAGACAAAATACTATATATCATATCTGTACTGAATTTGAAAGAACATGTCTACACGAAATGGAACTTTCACTCTTTCCATATTTCCCCTGAAGATGAAAAGAGTTCGATATTCTATTTTTCTCGTGAATTCTTCCGAACATACACTTCCATATTGAATTTATCTCACAGACCCACGAGTGCATAAAATCTCTACATTTATATTTCGGCGTTCTTACTCTTGTCATCGTCCGATCATGCAGAGGATGGAATAAGGTTCTTGAAACACCTTGATACAAATTCTCATCATTTACTGTATAGTGGAGTGGAAGAATAAAAACGTTATTTGGTGCATTATAGAATAGGACTGGTTGCGGGTTCACCAGTGAAGGTTCGATTTTCTTGACTGTAAAATATTTTTTTAAATCATAAGTATTTTTTTTTTCATACTAGTTTGACGGATTTGTCTTAAATTTTACTTTCAGAATTATAAATTTATTGAATTTGCTAATGTAAGTTACAGATAGCTTTCTTTTTCATTGAACAGATCCGACAGTGTGGAATATTTTCTCATTTGTTTAATTTTGGAATGTGGTCAGAAACTATCACTTATTCAGTAAGATTTTAACCGATTAGTTTTACGTATTATGCAACATATTTGAGGTTATGGTAATTTGCACAACTTTGAAGACAAAGAACAGCAAGAATAATGCTCGAGAACAATCAATTATTTATCGTGTTTCAATAATTATTTCTTAGCAAAATCACGATTTTCAAACAAAAAAAAGTCATAAAAACGCTCGTTCCTCTGGAACCCGTGGGTCAAATTGGTCACGGGTACCATCGTTCGATGCAGCTCGGATCGAGGGGTCGGACACATGTCACAAGATCGTAAAATTCCCGCGGGTTCAGACGGTATACTTGAAAAACCGATTGCGGACCAAAGCTAACCTAACAGCATTCTTTTTTTTCCTGTGATATATACGAGCAATAATACAAATACCTCAAGCTCTTATTTCACTACTAATATAGTTTTCTTCTCTGGACTCTAAGAGTCTTTTTCTTGTTAAGTTGAACCAAGTCCACATGTATACGTTCTACTTTACGTCAAATAGTGGGTGCTTAGGAGTAAAGAGCGTGTATAAACGTTCAATGAGAACCTCAGATTAAAGCAATTACTGAGGTCTTATCCTTCATACTACACAAAAGCAGAAGCTCCATACTTTCAAGAATTTCATAAGGAAAAGTATAATGGATGCGGAACAAAGATACGAAATATTATAGCCCTTTTAAGATACAGCGTTGTATATACAACCTCGTTGCTTAAGTTATCATATTCTGAAACTGTGTCTGTGTCCGTCTGTAGTATTAACAGTTTCTTAAATTCTGACATCTACTGTACATGAAGTTCATAGTAGTTAGAGGTCCCCAATTCCACTTTCGTGTATTATGCTACTTTTAGTCATTAATATGCACATAATCATAACAATTATAGTCATGAGCCTCCCACGCAATCAACCCTCCGAGTTCCTCCGCACATGGCAAAAACGCGACGGAAATTTGACTCAAAGCGGCCTCTTTTTCGGCGGCGGTACGAGTACAAGG